>VUQG01022042.1:0-23670 GCA_015106755.1 Etia nguti | reverse complement strand
TTAAAACATGAAGTGATATTCAGCTTAGTGGACCTGATGTGTATGAGGAGTGTGATGTTGCTGAGAACCTTTCATACCTCTTAAAATGTTTTTTTAAATAGCCCCATTATCCACTTCAACTTAGCCAGACCCAGTGGTAGGTCTATTATGATGCATGCATGTTGTGCAACAAGTGATATTTTAAATTCTCAACATGGTACAAAGATTTTATGGATAGCTCTAAGATGCTAAGGGGGAAATATTTGTTAGATAGTAGATGCAAAAATGTTCTATCTACCCTAAAGATTAAGCCTTTACAAAATATCGTATTTATATTAAATATGGAAACTGAAGTGGGGAAACAGAAATGGGACATGTGATGCAGTTGCATTTTATCCTTATATCCTTTTTTTTTAATTCAGGTCCAGTATTTTGCAGTTATGTGATTATTCTCTGATGCACAGACACAGGACCCAAATGTACAGGTTTTTGTGGTTCTATAAAAGCACAGAAAATTATTTGCACTTCTTTAAAAGGAACACTATGGTTTGAAAGGTCTGAAATCAATATGAAGCTACAGTAACCGACCATTCGTCTTGAAAGGGTCATTCTTAAAGGGTCAATTTACCCAGATCCCAAAAGAGCACATTGACCTTTTTCACTGGTATCCAATCATGTACGTAATCTTGGTTTTATGTGCTTTGTTAGTATGTGGTCCACTTCAGTGAAGGTGAAGGAATTTGAACAGTACAATTTCTCCCAAGGTCCAACTATCAACATAGAAAATTGAAATTACTCTTCATGGTCACATACAGTACACTGGAGCTATAAGAGAAAATTTGTTTTTGCTGCTGACCCTTTGAAATACCTCTTAGCAGAGCAATAACACTGGCACGGATGTTTGTTACTCTAATTAGGTGCAGCAGAGATGCAGAATGGCTCTGCTACTCCACCTATAATCACAGGAAAATAAATAAATAAACCTTTCAAAGAAAATTATTACTTCTGTGCAGGGGTTTTCAGCATTTCATACATAACTTAGAAAAATGATAAGAGGCTCTCTGGTTACCATGAGAAACTGCCTTCTTTATGGATATTATTAGTACTGCAAGAAGATAAAACACAACTGTGTTCAGTGGCTTTTCTAAATAATTTGAAGCTGAAAGAGTTGTTTTTTCACAGAAATAGTTGTATATAAAACTGTAACTATATGTTTTTTCATTTTTGTTCTTACAGGTATTTATTGGTAATTATTTGATCTTTTCAAGTGCCGAGAATTAATATGTATGCCCAGTTAGTCATTTCTACATGTTTGGACCAGGAGAAGGTATCTGTGTTCAGTAAACCTGTAAAATCTAAGTCGAATGAAGAACAAGTTTTATTCTCTGTCTTTCTTTTTTATGGACCACAGAGTGCTGCAGGCATTAGCACTGCTCTGTTTCCTTCAGGTAATTTGCTTCTGTCTCACAGTCCAAACACATGCTTGTTAGGTTAATCGGTGATTCTAGGTTGGCTGTAGATCCAGATGTGAGGTGGAAAAAGCTTTTAGTTGTCCTTAAGACCAGACTAGTGCTGTACAAGTACCGTATCAAAAGACGATTGTTTACCACTATATTAAGGTATAATGTAACATCTCTGACCAGATGTTCAAAACTAGTCTCTGTAAGGTACACATTAGAGTACAAAAAAGAAACCTTTGGCAAGCACAGATGGCAGTGCCATGGAGTGACAGGCTGTACCACCAACAGTATAGTAAGAAGCTTTATTTTTGTTTGATTGATTGTCCATTAATTACAGGGTTGGCGGTTTGATTCCTCACCACCCCCTGCCTGATTGTCCTTGGGCAAACCAATGAACCTTGAGCCACTTCCCACTGCAGGTCAGCACCTTGAATAGCTCGCAGTGGGTCGACTCATTTTGAAACTCTTTGTCAAACTTGTCTAAGGTTTAAAAGCAATATATTTGTGCAGCATTTTTACCACCTTATGTGTGTCTGACTTAAGATTTTAAAAGGATCAAAAGATAGATTTTTAAGAGATGGGTTTTGTTTTATTTTTTCAAGAAAATAAAGCAATCTCGAGCACATACCATCTGTAAACAGTTTTTGTTATTCCTTTTGAAAACTATGGATATCATGGCACAACTGCCACTGAGTAAAATGTTCTCTTCGCCACTTCAAACACTGATATCGCCTGCTTGCTCACGCCTTGATCCCAACAACTCCTAACCCAAAAGACAAACCAGAAAATCTGCAGGGGGACTTTAGAGAAAGTGTCTACTCCTGCAGAAAAACATTAAAAGTTAATATCAGTGAAGTTCAATTTCTAGGAATGGCAGCCCAAAGTCAAAGGAAGCGAAAAGGAGCTTAAGAGCGCCAACATTGTTGTCACTCATTCCAAGAATTCACTTGCATCCCTGGCTTTGAAGAGCAGCACTTCACAGACTCCAGAAACTAAATGATGTCTAAAATGGGATTAGGGCCCCACATCACAGCATCAGTATGGCAGGAAGGAATCTTTGGAGAAATGGTTTTAAGACATCTCAGAAACACACACACAAACACACACGTATTGTGTCTGTGCTCAGTCACTCCTATCGTCTGGCAATCAGGTGCACACAAAATCCATCTCCGCCGAGTTCAATAGTTTACATTTCACATTTTATTTGTTCCGCTCCTGGTCATGGACTTTATTTAGATGGCCCTAGAAACAAAGGATACAGATTTTTAAATTTTTTCCCAACCTTTTGTTTCATTTACAATATAAAATTATATATTAAGTATCTGATTTGGTTTATGTTCTGTGTGAGCTGTGGCCTGTGGCCTGGATGTGTACACGTACTGCAGAGAGGCGATCGTTAATGTGAATCACCTCTCCATGATATCTCTATTTCCTCAGACTGAGGTGAGAGAAGAGCTGACCTACATAGAAGGAGAGTAATTTGCACTGTTCCTGCAAGTGAGAGGTCGCACCCGCTCCGTCAGGCAATGTGTCGATGATGCTGATAGCTGCAGGACAGAGGGAGAGGTTTGGGCTTATAGGGTGCAGTTTCTATAAGGTATACAAACAGAAACATGTACCATGTAACAAAATGATAGCATTACTAAATGCACCAAGTACTATTCCAACATCTTTGTATTTTTACCTCGCTGTGTTTGTATTTCCTGGAGACTGACCAATGATCTCCTTGCTTGTCAGTGGTTCCATGAAAACACCTCTCTCCCTTTAAATTTCTCGGATGGTTTCCTTCCATTACATTTCGTATCTCTATAAACCCCCAAAAATGACGGACTCAATTGTAGAGTTTTCTTTTTCTTTTTTACTTACTAATTAATTGTGTCTGTCACATTGAAGGGTTATGGAAAACTTAAATCTAGCAATACAGTGCATGCATCAATGAAACTAAAATCAAGCACATTTTGTTCAGGTCAGCTTAGCCACAATCCCAGCAGATTTACTGATCTCAGTGACAGCCCACATCAGCTGAAGGCTCAGTTTATACCCTTCTACACACCCAGTTGTACACTTCTCTGTAGTCAAGTCAAGTCAAGACACATTTATTTGTATACCGCTATGCAGATAATCCAGTGTACTTTCCAGAGAGATGAAGTGGAAAACAAAGAGACATTTAAAACATCCAAGACATCTATGCATGTCACGATATAAACTGTGCACAATCGTAATAGAAATACAACAAAAATAATTAAAAGTAAAAAAAATACAAGACTAGAGTTGCTTCTCATGTTCACAGATGGCTAGTTATATATATCTGGTGTGCAATGTCTGCTGTAGCCCAGGTTGTTTCTGCTGCAACCTTAAAAAAAAAACAATGTCAAAGTGGTGATTAAACTGTGGGAGAATCCCGTCCTCTATGTTATGTCCCCGGGACAGCTGTTATGCTCTGCCTTGTAATGACTAAATCTTCAGACCATATGTGAACATAGGGAACCATCCTCTAGAAATGAAAACAAATTGAGGATTAAGTTGCAAAGGAAGTTGGTTTATTGATAAGCAACAAAAGCAATAAAGTTTTAAGCCCAGATTTAAATTAATAACAGTTTAGCTAATTTCAGGTGTTTGTTCCACATGTTAGAGCCATAAAAACTAAAAGGCACTTTACCTTGTTTTGTTCTAATTCTGGGAATATATAGAAATGTAATTAGGTGCAAGTCCATTTAGTGCTTTGTAAATTAGCAGAGGTATTTTTAAATTTGTCTTTTGAGAGACAGGACATCGATCCAGAGATTTGGGAATTGGAGTAATGTGCTTGATCTTTTAGAAGTTTGTTGAAATTCTAGCTGCAGCATTCTGAATGAGCTGTAAACAAGTTTTTCTGTGTCAGCTTTAGACACACTATTTAAGCCTGCTGAGAGTCGCAGTGCATGTGCAAGCCACTTTGCAACCCATGTCATCCCCAGCTACTACATTTTATTGTAGTTTTGATCCATGTCGTACCTGTTTCTACTTATGCCTGCTGGCTGTACTGTACTATTCTTTACTGTGGGTCTATTTTGGTACGGCGGGTAGATGTGTTCCTGTGTGAAAGGGAGGTCCCAAATAATGCAGATGGAAATCTGTTGCCTGTACTGTTCCTAACTTAACTATAGCTTCATAAAAAGTGGCTCCACATCAACCAGCCATAGCAGCCAAAGCTTCTCAGGTGATTATATATACAGGCCGTTTTCTGCTGTACAAATTTGTTTCAGTCATTTATTTCTTGTGAGGAACCATGCACCAAACCAATATCTTCTAGGAGAAGAGATGCCCTGTTTCAGATTTACCAATTAGCTCAATAACCTGTATTCAATTCAGTTTTATTTATACAGCACCAAATCACAACAACAGTCGCCTCAAGGCGCTTTATATTGTTAGGTAGACCCTACAATAATACATACAGTGAGAAAAACCCAACAATCATATGACCCCCTTTGAGCAAGCACTTTGGCGACAGCGGGAAGAAAATAGTCCATTTTAACAGGAAGAAACCTCCAGCAGAACCAGGCTCAGGGAGGGGCGGGGCCATCTGCTGCGACCGGTTGGTGTGAGAGAAGGAAGTGTATGTATGCGGAAAATAAATGCATATGCAAGGTATTAGATGAAAAGACACTGATATAAGCACACACCCTAACAACCCAGCTACTGTACTCCCACGTCACGAACATATACATATCACAGAAGACACACAACAGCACTCCCTCATTTAATCTTCCCAACATTGATATCATAAATAATAATCAAATAAATATCAAATAAATTTTAAGTACTTTCAGCAAGTTTCACTGATAACAAATAATTTCACTTTTACATTTTTAATTGTGGGATTTTCCTTGTAATAACGGCTTTGTCTCTCACCTCTGCCAATGTACCGTACCATGAAGGGGTGATGAGAATAGGAAAAAAGAGTTAGAGGAAAATAGGTGTCAAGTTCAAAGTGGTATCTGAAATTAATCCCTTCTGATGTGTTTGTGCTTTATTTTGTGAGCAAAACAGAAGTGTCTGAGTTAAGTCAAAACCTTCACTGTTTGTTCCTTTCCTCTCCAGTTGTCTAACTGTCTAACTGAACAGCAAAACAGCAAACGGTGATGCAAAGAGAAAAATGGCCTTCCCTATCAGAATTGTTCTCTTGACCTCTCTTTTTTATAACATAAAATAATTGAATCTGCTTCTTTTAAAGCTGATGGCTTTTCTGATCTTAGACTGATTTTTAATTGTCAGCTCCAACCATCAAATGGCCATATTTTCTGTCTCTCTGCTAAAGTGCATGATAAAACCCCTTACTGACATATGATGAACACTAACATCTCCACCAGCTGATCCTTTGTTTGCCCAACCACCTCATCATGTGTTATCAGGTTACATGGCCTAGTCTCGACTCAAAAGTAGGCTAATGCCTTGTAAAAGCCAAAGATTGAATGCACTCTGTAGGCTTTATTATTGTTGCAGTAATCCAGTTTTAAGCTCGGGAAAGGTTCCCCGAGGGACAAGGGAGGAAAGAAAGAAATAAAATTATAAAAGTAAATGCACATAAATGATAACAGTTGAGAAATGGCAAATAAAATCAATTGGGTAATATTAAAAATATCTTGTTTACCAATAACAGATAGTATTGTTAAAGACTGTGTGGCATAGTCACAAGTAGTACTAAATGGATCTACTGATAGTATTCTTTCATAAATTTATGTTTTGAAGGTCAAAACTGAGGTTTTAACCTCAAGAAAAATGAAAATTTGAACATCTGTGTAAAAGTGAACGTGAAACATTATTTTCTGTCTGATAAAACTGCAACTTATAGCACACCCCTAACCTCCTTAGGTTGCCTTTGTAGGTTTTGAAAATGGGTCATTATCTCTCAGCCGTCAACGTTGCCCCAGCTGGTGCACCAATGCCCAAAAACACCCTGTTTGTAAAGGTGAAATGCATCTGACAAAGCAGCATTATGTGGTGCCTGAAAACACACCGGACATGTGACGTGCCTTAATGAAGATGTTTCACCTCTCATCCGAGAAGCTTCTTCCGTTCTAGGGTCAAATGGTGGAGAGTCCCAGACTTACGTCTTCAAGCAACTTAAAGACGTTCAGACACTTTTCTTTCCAAGCTCCTAGACTACGATGACCTGGATGACTGAGAACCTTCACAGACGACGTGCCTTAATTATTGCACTTTATGTAGGCTCAAACATAACAAAGTGGACACAATGTGCCTGTTTAATTAGCACCAGTGGGTCTGTCCGTAGATGTACACTTTCTAATGTCACAATGCGTTTTGATGATTTGAATTTTTTGAAGTCTTTAAGGACCTTTTGCCTCCACTGGAGGAGCACAGTTGCATGGTAGCTTTTCCATTAGCAAGCTGACAAATTGGAAATGAAAAGCATCTAAGACCAGCACTCAATAAGCTGCTATTGAGTGTTTTAACACTGAAGACAATACCTTTAAAAATCAGCTAAAATATTGAATATTTTAGTTTTGCGATGAAGGCTGCTGACGCTCAGAAAAGGTTGTTGCAGGGCTTTAAAAAGTGGATGCTGAATCTTCTGTTGCTGTGACAACACACCGGGTTGAACGAACCTATCAGGAGCTGCAGAATCTGAATGTCTTTTTATTAAATGGTATTTGCTTCATTATTACTGGACTGAGTCTGCAAGCCTGTTGACCTCAATAGCCTTCAAATATAGTCAGAGATGGTGAAAAACAGAATTATAGGCTGTTATGTCTATGTTGTTCAGAGTCAAGGGTTTAAAGAAAAGACAGCCGAGCTATGTTTTCGTACCGCTGATTCACAGAGTGCACATTAAATATCAAGCTGATGTGAACCCTTGTCTGCTGCAGGCCTGAAAAAAAACTTTGTCTTAGGTCTATGTTTACAAAAACTGGGTAGTATATCTCCGTGCCTTGTCTGAGAGTGGTAGAGGGGAGTATAAACAGCAAGAAACCAGCTTTTGAAGGCTGGGAAAGAGAAGGACAGAGTCCTTCATTCCTGCTAAGATGTCCTGTAATAGGGTCGCTAGGCTAAGGTGTAAATGTTTTTAACTGTGTGAAGAGGGGAAAATTGATTTAATTTTAAGTAGCTTTGACCATGGTGGTTAAAATACATCTTCTCTGTCCTCTTACTGTGTGGCCCTCCTTTATAGTCACACTCAGATAACATCGAAGGCAAAGATGGCGGTGTGATTGCTTTGTTTTTTAGCCTCACAGGTTGGTGCTGGAGTGCTGATGCAGCGAGGTGGCCCTGCATAATAAGTCAGGGAGAGCAAGAGCCACACTCCAGGGACTGTGATTAACTTTCACCCACTCCAAAGAACAGCAAGCCATTACAGAAAAATTATTTCTCAATTTACTTTCTGGGCAGGCTTTGAAAGAGAGCCTGTTTCTGGGAGTGGTTCCAACATAAACCACCGAAAAATGTAGACGCACCGCTCCCTGTAGGAACTTAGAAAGTAATGCTTGTGTAAATAATGTCTGGAGCTGTGTCTTGTATCCGAACGATTAGCTCTTTATAACCTACAGCTTGATGTGTGGCTGCTTTAGGTCTGTTTGTGCATGTTGTTTCACTCTGATCAATAAGAATCTCTGGAAGAAAAATGTAGAGTTGCATAATGGGATGGTTTTAAGTGTTTTTGCTTGAAGTCTGTCTCATAGAAAACAATAAGGATTGCATGCTGATCAGTCTTTTTGTCAGTGATGAGCTCATTCTTCTGTATGATTACCATGAGATCCAGTGGCAGTCAGCAGAGGGTAGTAGTAATATAGTCACAGCAGCTGGAATAGTTCTGTAAATTATGCAAGTAGTATCTAGATGTGGAATTATAATTAATCAGCTGAAGTTATATACACAGATTCTTTTAGTCGAGGTAACGGGGGTAGAGGCATTAAAAGTATCAAAGCAATAAACTATCAAAGCACTTGAGCTGAGTATTTTTAGTTATACGCAGTGTGCATTAAAACAACAAATGCTGGCCATAAAAGCTAGTCAAATAATAGCATTTCAGCTGTAGCAGCTGTATTACTACTAATAGTAGTTCATGTAATACTGGTTGTTCACATTTAGGGGATGTGGCTCAAGAAGCAGAATGGGTCATCTAGTAATCTCAAAGTTGGTAGTTTGATACCCGGCTCTTCCAATCCACATGTTGAACTGTCCTTGAGAAAGACACTGAATCCTAAATTGCTCCTGTTGTATCCACTGGTGTGTTAGTGTGAGTGTGTGAAAGTTAGAAAGTGCTGCATAAATGTATGTCTGAACAGGTGAATGTGGCTTATACGAAAAAGCACTTTGAGTGTTTAGAATAGCGAAGCAGCAGGTAAGTGCCAGTCCATTTATCATTCTCATGGTTGTTTCTTTTATTCATATGTGTGTGCGATTACCGCACAATAAGTTGGTGTTTCATGGTGTGTTAGCAATGTGATCCCTTAAAAGCTGACCTGTTACTTGAAACCAAACATCTAAAGCCTGTACTTTTGGCTCAAGGGGATTACTTTTACTTACTCTGACCTCATTATTTAATAACCTGGCCATGTTTAATGTGAGTATCCACATTAAACATTGGAAAGAAAATGCGAAAGCTCAGTAGGTCACATTTAAGCATTATTTCCCAAAATATCAATGCTGCAAAAAAAAAAATCAAATTCTTACAGATAAATATGCCTTGAGGATAACGTCTTCTGCACAGCGGTCACTTTTTACTGTGTATAAATGTGTGTTACACCATTATATAATGTAAATGTTATACCATTGTATGCCACCGCTCAGAGAAATAGACCCAAAAGCAGAACAGAAAACAGGCAGGATAAAAATAAAGTCAAGTATGCCGGGTAAAAGTCTCTTACGGGGTGAAAAGCAAGCTGGCAGCCAAGAAAAAAAGAGGGAATATGAGCAAAAAAGTCAAAAAACAAACAGATGAGGAAAAAAATTGCCATGCTGAGGGAAAGTGCATAAATGCAGTGTAACAAAGGAGGGAAATGTTGCCGGTATATATGCAGAGACTAATGAGAGAAGGATGCAGGTGAACAGAAAGGTGGGAAAGTGTAGAAGGTAGGAGTGTCAGGTCTGAAATGACAGCTGAGTCAACTCATGATAACAGGCAAGTAGACATAAATGAACAACAGAACAGCAAATCATGACAATTACACATGAATTAGACAACTGATAAGAGCAGAAGAACTAATATTATGAGTCCTCTCATTCACTACAACTAAGTGTGACTGATTATACATACATCACAGTTATTTTGTGAATACAGAAAAAAAGCAATCATATCCACACAGCCTAAAAACCTATTATATAACATAAATATTCATTATACAACATAAATGTCTTAAACATGCATCTCTTTAAAGGCCATCAGGGGGGAAATCCTCTGGTTTAAAAACAAACCTGATTGTATAGAGGTCTGTGAAGTAAACAACCTTACGGCTCCTTTGTCTGTATCTACCTCAGTTTCTCAATAAGCTCTACTCCTCACTTTGGGACTTCATATTACGGTGGCAATTTCCATCTTTTATGTACAGTTTATGGCTGTAATCTTTTTTAAACCCTCTCAACTCACTCATGCCATACCAAAAAAGGCTAAATAAGGATGGTAAATGTTTTGTTCCAGGACTACGTTTTTTATATTTATGTTAAATTCAGACGTCTGTGAGTTTTCCATTTAGAAATTACAGAAAATACTCTGAAATTACAGTTTCGTGTGTGGCCTCTAGATTGCCAACTAGATATTTTATCATAAAAAATAATTAATCACCAGACAAACTATCACCAGCAACATTGCAGTGAATAACTACATACAATCCCTGCTACAAAGCAGGAGTAGTTAAAATAGACTGCCTTCAGAAAATGTCATGCTCATCAATACATGATTATCATAGCTCATTGATTTGTTTTTGTACTATTACCAAATAAAGGAATAGTTTTTTTTAAAAACTGCTGGTCTGCCTGTGGTTTGGATTTCACTGTGAAGCCTATATTGATGAATTTGAGGCAGCTCGTTCAGTGAAAAAAGGACACTCGTCTAGTGCAACCTCTCTGTGACGGAGGCTGAAGAAAATTTTTTGCTGGTGCAGCTTTAAATAGAGAAGAGCCTCATCTTTCTCATTACCATGACGTCTAATGCAGCATGTGTAGGTGTGAAATATTCTCAGGTCTCTTGTACAGATGATCGCTGCACTATGAATAGACCCTGTGAAGTTCTGCTGTGTAGTTTATTCATGTTCACTGCCTTCTTGACTCATATCAGACCTCACACTGCACCACTGAGCTTAACAGTCTGGAAATGATGAGCTGTAACGGCTTGAATGCTCTTTTGTTTTATTCTTGCCTTTCAAGTGATCTTAATTATACATAGCCCCTAATTTCTAGGAGTCCTGGAGAAGATGGGGTCTTTCTTTGAGGTGTTTAAATAAGTAGTAAATCTGTTGGTGTGTGTGTGTGTGTGTGTGTGTGTGTGTGTGTGTGTGTGTGTGTGTGTGTGTGTGTGTGTGTGTGTGTGTGTGTGTGTGTTTTGCATGTGTGTGTGTGTGCGTGCAAATGCATTTGTTGTTGAAGGTGTAAAAAATCTGACTGGCACGCGTTGCGGTTTTTCATTTTTAGAAGACGTCTAACATGGCACGATGGCAAACCACACACACTTCCTCTCAGAAAAGCGTGTGTCCATGAATTTATGCGTGTGTGTAGGTGCATCTGTTTTCAACGTACCGTTGAGTATGTTAACGTTGAATAATCTATGTGCATTTCAGTTTGAATGATTCTTCAAACTGACCCCCTCCCCGAGCCTAAATAAGCTCCCGTGTTTGATTTAGATCCATCACTGAGACAACATGGATATGGCTCATTTAATTGTATTTTAATAGCTCAAATGGTATTAAAATGTTTTCACAAAGTGAGCAGTTTCACATGAGTAGTGTGTTTGCTCAAGGGCTTACAGTGCTGACAAATACCTGTTGGGAATAGAGATGGTTGCAATGTTGACTCATGGCAGCCGGGGAGTTTCTGTAGCACTTGATTTATGTCTCAGTTTTTATTCTTTCCTGTGTCCGCTGCTGTTGAAAACCACCTTTCAGGCATACATTGTATGAAAGCCATCATATCTGAGAGGGAGGCAGTTTTTCTAAATGAGACTTGAGTTCTAAGCAAAGCTGACAGCTCTTGATTGCATTTCATAGCTTGATGCTTCACAGCTGTAATCACAGTTGCACTCTGGAATATAATATGCTTGCTTATGTGGCGTTTAAGGGATAAAAGATCAGGATTATGTGCATTTTTAGGGCTGTTTGGGTTGATTGTAAGTTGTAATGGGCATCTTGTTTTCTCCACAGGGTTTGCAGGTCAAGGCTGATTATGTTCCTCTGCTTCAGTCTCTGGCCACATATGGATGGAGGCTTACTTGTGTGCTACCAACTCCTGTAATCAAGACTAACAGGTAATCCCATTCGTCTGACTATTAAAGGGGGATCAAGTAATCTGTGACATCTAATGACCTCTGTTGGCAGCCAGGAGGAACTGCAGCAACAGCAACTATAATGATGAATATTGCTTTAAGTCCATTTACAAATGTGAACTAAAGCTGCAGGATTTCAGTGTGTTCCAAGAGGTTAATACTTACAACTATATGTATATATTTTTTTTTATTTCTAAAAATCTGTTTTGAGAGTTCTACATATTAGAAAGTAAACACTGAATCCCATTTCCCTAATATAACCTAAAAAGGCTTTATTTTACCATATGTGTGCATGGGACAGGACTCCAATCTGGCCCACTGGACAGCTTTAGAAAATGTGAAGGAGTGGACAGATTTTGAACTTTTAACTGTATTTTAACTGTTTTATAACTTTTCCTACTACAATAAAGTTTAATATCCCTGCCATAGTGATACATCTAGCAACAGGTTGTCTCTGTTCCATTAAACGACTCACTCATTGAAAGAGTACAGGCTTATGTTGAAGGTGTATATAAAACAAGTAGAAGTTACACTACAGTCCATTTTAATTATTTATTTATGGGAAAGGACAGACATTTCTGGAAATTTATACCTCGGTATGACAATTCAAAATATAAGTCATGCAGAAAGGCCCATTTTGAATGGTTTCTTGCATTTATCTATTTGAATACTATTTAATTATTATTCATTATTAAGAATCAAGCAGCATTTTGCTCATTTTGCTTCATTGAGGTGAAGCTTATCATAACTTTTGCATGAATAATTATATTAATTTCAGTAGGTAGCAAAAGTAGTAACATAATATCTCACGTGTAACAAAAGAAACATCAAATAGAAATCGGAGTCTTGTGTAAAAAGCTTATCGTACAAGTTAAAATTCAAATCTAAAGTTATAAACTTGTAGTTATATGCTACATTCCTGTGAATGCTGGCACATGGTGTGAAATATAATATGCGCAAGTTATTGTACAAAGAAATATGACAGTTCTGGCAGAAATTGACCTAAATCTCTGCTAATGTAGGCTGAGCTTTGAGCAGCGCAGCAGCTGCAGCTCTGACTGCTGATGGAAAATCTCTTCACAGAAATGTAACGGTTCCTCATCTAAGCCTGTGCTGACTCGTCACTCATCGCTGCTGTATGAGTGTACATCCGCTTATGGTCAAAGGCCTCGCATGCTCTCAGTCACACTGAAGGGTTCACTTCAAAAAAGAGTTTGTTCCACAACACGCAGAGGATGATTTGTGCCATTTGTGCGATCAAATTCCTGAATGATTTAGTCGTTTATATTTTTAACTTTATTGTAACACAATTTTTAGTTTGCAACAGATGTTACATGTACAGATCATTCAGTTCACACATAACATTGTGAAGACATGAAGCCTATAAGGGGTTGTACATCTTCTCAGCATTTCCTGTAAATTATCTACCTGTTCCAATCATTTGATTACATTTTATTTAACAGGCTATTTAACAAGCTAACCATAATAGGCACTGTTTGTGTGTGAACCTCTGATGCGAAAGACAAGAATTCTCAGCCTCCTAATTTAGACATTTTCTTAGCGTTACCTGATTATTTATATCTCACACTGTGGTTTGTAGCTTTAGAGAAAGCATATGACAGGGTGCCCCAAGAGAGGAACTTTGCAAGAGTAATGAAAAAGTATGTGAGGACGGTGCAGGACATACATGAGGACAGGGACTCAGAGCCATCAGGAATCTTCTCTGAGTTCCTTCTTGTTTGCAGTGGTGATGGACAGGCTGACAGATGAGGTCAGGCAGGAGTCTCTGTGGACTCTGATGTTCACAAGCAACTTTGTGATCAATAGTGAGAGGATGGAGCAGGTGGAAGAGAGCCTGGAGAGGTGGAGGTATGCTCTGGATAGAAGTCAGTAGAAGTAAGACGGATATGTGTGCGAATGAGAGAGACAGGTGTAACAGTGAAGATGCAAGGAACAGATGTAGTGATGGTAGACGAGTTTAAATGTCTGGGTCAACAATCCGAAGTAATGAAGTGAAGAAGAGTGGGCAGGGTGGAGTGGATAGGTGTCAGCAGGGCAGCAGCAAGTGGGACAGGGTTGGTGCACAATGTGGTCTTGAGGCCTGCTATAATATATGGTTTCGAGATAATGGCACTTACAAGAAGATAGGAGGCAGAGCTGAAGATTTTAACATTTTGATTGGGAGAGACCAGAATGGACAGGATTAGAAATGAAAACATCAGAGGGACAGCTCAGGTTGAGTGATTTGAAGACAAAGTTAGAGAGGTGAGGCTCTCCAAGGTTCAGACATGTAGAGATGAGGGATAGTGGATACATTAGACTAATCTGCCAGGCCGGTGAGAAAGAGGACCACAGAGAAGATTCATGGATGTAGTGAAAAAGGGTAGGGTTGGTGTGACAGAAAATGATCCTAGGCATAGAGTGAGATGGAGGCAGATGATCCGCTGGGATGAACCATAAAGGAACCAGCCGAAAAAAACAGAAGACGAGTTCCCCAACCAAAGGAATACAAGGTGCACGAATTCCCTCATATTACAAAAGAGTGTATGAGTTAGTCCCAAGTCTTTTCCCATGTCATCACAACTGATTTTTTTTCAATTTTTTTTTACATGTCACTTCCTGTGACGAACAGCTCAGCAGTGTCCAGAGATAGCTTAAAATAGTATATTCAGCCTAAAAATGCCACGTAACAGCAACCTGAGCACAATGTCTCTGTGGTACTAGAATAAAACACATCTGCTAAAGTAATCTTTTTGAATCATGAGCCATGTCCAGATGCAGGGACAGCACACAAGCGTGTCACATAGTGTCAGGTAGTGATCTCGCTGCATTTAGCCCCTTCCCATCCCTGCTGACGAATTTTCATTCAAGTAAGGGTAAAAAAGTTTTAGTCCAAATTCTCTCTTTCTGTCGTGTTCCTCAGCACCGAAAAGAAGTGGAAGAAATACTAAAAAGACTTTAACTCTAGATCACGCCATCTTGATTTGTCGAACTCAGATTGCTGGCATCTCATTTATGCACCCATTTAAATTTTGAAAGCAATTTAATGCAGAGCGAGAGCTGCAGATAACTTACAGAAGAATCGCTTAAGAATAATCTCTCTGCACCCAGTATGAGCTTCAGTATGGGCTTGAGCAATGACGTCAGCTGACAGTAATTCTTTTAATGTGTATGCAGACACGAAGCATCGTTTTAAGATCAGCTTTGAATAATGTGAAGCTGTCCTTTTGTAATATAGGGTACTTTGATGTATGCAGTAATTCCATGAGTGCAGTTACCGATTGTTTGTTCTGCCCCCACCTCGGCTGGTCATGTTTGCTGTTGTTACACTGCATCGCTGATTAATTACCTCTATTTTTTCATCCTTTGTTTTTTTCCTACGGCCCCCTCTCTCCACTCTTTCAAAATGCCACAACACAACAGCACAACATGGCTAATTAATCAGAGTCGGCCTAGATACAGTACAAGACGGCGCTCATTTCTCTCCCAGCCTGAAAAACATTTTGCGCTCCAAAATAATGGTTGATGATCTATTTCAGATTAGCAATAGTCATTACACTTGTTTTTGTGCTGTCAACTCCTCCATTTTTAAACGCAAAATTTGCAAATGCATGCTTTGCATAGTGTGAGGGTTTCCAGGCTGCACTTCATCTGGAGGGTTCAGATAAGTGTCACTGATCTCAGCAGCGTCTGAAATTAATGCTAACTGGTGCTCAGCGGCTTCTCCACACAACATTAATTCATGTAGTTGTCTCAGAGCATGCGTTCGTGTTCTCCACATTCAATTAATGTGGACGGTAATTACATTTTAAAGCCATTAACTACAGTGACTGCAAATTTCTCTACATTAACTGGGGGGACAACAACAAGGGAGAAAAATAAGGTTCAGACAAACTTGTTCATTATTGCAGGTATCTAAACATATTAAAAACTTAATATCTGGAATCATGTGCTTGTTTTATACAGTGCGTTAGTTTTGTGGAACAAAAGTTTGCATGGTGTTTGATTGCATGTGTCAGTTTTTTTGTTCTTTTTTTTATTTCAAGAGGCAATTTCCAGCTGAGTTCTGTACCGGGCTTTTTCCCCTTACAGATGAAGCCACCAGCAGGTACATTTACACATAAAAAAAGGCACAGACTATTGCTGTTCTGTATAGCTTCAGGTTGTAATGGTGCAGCTGACACTGACAGCCAAAAGTAGGTTCAGTAAAGGCCTGTGATTTTCTAAGCCATCCACTCCTTTCTAACTTAATGGGCTGGGGCTTTTTGCTGGAAACTCCAGCTAGTTTTCAGCTTTGATTCACCAGTAAGCCATTCAGTATTCTTGACAGCTTAGAAAATAGCTTATGTATAAATGGTGGAAGGAAAGAGGTAATGGAAAAAAAAGAGGTTGTGGTGGGCTTTGGATGGTTTAGATAGTAAGCCTTCTGCTAAAGGAGTCTCAAGTCTATTTGATGTTGGGAAGGGGAAGATTTGTAGCAGGCTCCTAAGGTTTTGCAGTGATCATAAACCTGCCATCTTTCTTCAAGTGCAAAGTTGAGCAGGCAGCTTAAGTTTAGAAAGCATCCGACTTTTATGTGCATGTGTTATTGAGCCTGTGGCAGATAGTATCACAGGACATATCTCCTTTTAAGCCATATCCAATCATTGCAAGAGAAAATGGATTGAATAACACAGAAACAAACAATAAAACTGTCACAAAACAGGCTGTCACATGAGATAAGAGTTAGAACTGAGCGGGCAGCTATTTACTGAGAGCACAATGGGCTGAGAAAAGGGCTGTGCATGACAAAATATGAGCAGACTGAAGAGTGAATGTGTGAGACAGGAAGCCCACTCAGAAACAAATCTGCATTTCCTGCCACAATTAATCTGTCAGTACTATGCGAGTACTTCTGCAGATTATCCTTCTCAGAACACAGGAGTGAGACATGTGCATGGAAAGAAGGATTATGTCGGGGTAATACAGAAATAGAGAAGAAATGCGTGTTTAGAACAGCAGAACATGTTCATAAGTTGCAAAAAGGCAGGCTGTCTGCTTACATGTGGTCTGCTTTTCTGCATCTTCCAAAGGCAGAGTGGAGAAATGACACTGACAGATGACAGCAGGAAAGAGGTTGGACTACAAATGTGTGTCTATATCCTTAAAATGTCAGATAAGAGTGTGAAGCATGAGCAGTGGCCGGCAGTTATTTGACTATCTTGACAAATGGTCAAAAAGAGTGCGTGTTATCTCAGCATTTTACTCCAATCAGTTGTGCATATTTATCTTGGATTAAGAAAGCACTTTTTCAAGCACTCAAAAAGAAGAAAAATATTGAAATAAGAAAAATCTGTCTGTGCGTTGCAGAATTTCTAAATGTTTAAACGTTGATAAGTAAAATGGTTAAAAAAAAAATGTGTCTTGTTGAATTTCCAACAATTTCAGCTGATGGTCTGTTCTCTTTCCCTTTCTCTTTTTGACCCCGTGTCCTTTAGTGATGGAAGTCTGTCCACCAAACAGATTGTTTTCCTGCAGAGACCCGTTTTAGGCCGAAAGAGGAGGGAATCAAAGGTACGTGACCTCACATTCCTCTTTGTATCTCTTAGATATCGTGGGATCTCCCACTAGTCGTTCTGTCACCTGGTCATCATACATCCAAGGTCAACATCACCTCCAGTTCCACAGCTGTTTTTGTTTTAGCTGGCCAACACACAGCGCTGGATAAATGTGAACCAGCACCTCTCTGTTTTAGATATAAGGCGCTCTCTAGCAACAGACAAGTGTGTTGTTTTGGGCAATGAGGCTTATAATTCTGTCTTGGCTAGCCTAAATAACAGTGTTAACCTTTAAAGTTAACCTTTGTCTGCAGTGGAATGAATCTATGCTGGTGTTTTCTGTGACCCGAATTTAAACTGCCATCACAACAACAAATTTAACAGATGCAAAGAGTCAGGGAATTGCTATCGTTAACAAGATTTTTTTGCATTTTCTGTGCAGTTTATCAATATCCCTGCAGTGTGTGTGAACCCTTCAGAAGTTGTTAAAGTAATTGAGGACATATTGCATTCAATTTTTGCCTGTTTGTTTGGTCAGTCCAAAGGCCTCAAGGCCACCAATAATTCCCCTCACAATAGCCTCAATTTCCTTCTCTGCATCAATGAGACTCGTCTGAATTAGCTAGTTATCCCACCGCTATATTAGATCTACTGTGATCCATTCTTAATTAAGTCTGCCTGCACTGCTTTGTAGCCAAAAGCATATTTGCAGAGTTACAATGCATTCCACTAACGTACTAATGTAAATGTTTCAGAAATTAATCTTCAAGCCCCGAAGCAAGTCCAACAAGAACTGCGTCAAAGATACTGCAAAAAATAAGAAGAAAAAGAAAACAAAAGTTGAGAAGGATACAGAAGATGCCAAGCCTCTTGACGACAGAGAGAAGGTCGAGAAGGAAGAAGATAAGAGTAGGGATGAAAAGGTGAATACAGCAGAGGGAGAGACAGCAAGAGAAAGTGAGACAATGACAGAGACAGAGGCAAGGTGTGAGGAGGATAGAAATATTGATGATGGCATTGAAATCAGTATAGAGACTGTCACAAAGAAAGATGGAGGAGCATCGACAAGAGACAAAGGAGTGGAAAATGGCACGGAAGAAGAAGCACTGGATGGAGAAGGATCAAAAGTGAACAGAGAGCCTTCTGAAAACAGAGAGTTCAAGGAAGTGATGAAAACCGTTGCAACTGTCGAGAGCAAGACCAAAGAAATGGAGGACGAGGGCAGAGCGGAAGTTGAAGTTGTGATAGAAAATGGGGTAGAGACAGATGAGGAGAAAGATGAAGGTGGCGATAATGCAGTCAGATGCAAAACGGAAGAATCAGTACACACGGAGATCATTGCCAAGGAGATTGTGGTTGATCCACAGGCCACATGTCAAAGCCTAGAGGAGACTCAAGAGTAGCCCCAGTTGTTAAAGTTAAGGTTCATTCCCCACCCTACCTCTCAAAGTCCCCATTCCTAAGAACTGGTTCCCAGTGTTGTCCCTAATCCAAATTAACGGGGCTTTGGTCCCCATCGCTGCAGCATTCTCCAAACCTCCCATCGCTCATTGATGATACCCCCCACATCCTAACTCAGTGTAGCTCAGAAAGAACTTCATTTAAAACCACAAATACTGAATGTATATACTATCTAAAACAGGAAATGCTGATGCAGGGTAGTCAGGGTGGCGTCACGGGATGATGACGACCAGAGCACTGAGAAGGATGCCAAAATCAGAGCGTGTGCAGAATGAAGCTAACGTTTAAAGGCCTGGTCACCCAGCATTTGAAATGTTTTAAAATATGGATTCATTTTGATTACTGGATTTATTGTTTGCGAGGAGTGTTGCTGTTGACCAAATTGTTAAGAGTAAGATCAAACACTGTCTTGGACTCACTGCTTAAGGCGTTCCCCAAAGAAGCTTATTGGTAGCAAGCCCTCTAAATTTACATGAATTTAGCCTCATCTATCAGACTGTAACCTGCTCCTGATAAATTGAATGGTTTGTTGACAGTTTTAGTGAAGCAATTTATAAAGCAAATGCACCTTTTGAATAAACTAAATGAACTTGTTTTCTTATCAGCAGCCACCCTAAGTTATTTTTAGAATGGCTGCTAGCTTAAGAGCTTTTTTACGCTCTCAGTGATGGTTTCAAATGCTGACAGCAAAACAACAGGGAGCAGACAGCCCAGACGATCTAAAATTAAAGATAAAAGACGAAATGAAAGAAACTGATTTAGTTAATGTGACTTAACTAAGGCATTTAGCTAACACACTAGCAGCTTCTTAACAACAACTGCTGCTACTGCATGTTGCTAATCTTCTAAAATCAGGTATCCAAAAATGAATAGATTTACTTTTTTGTGCGACTTCCTGGTGTTCCCAGGCCTTTGACAAGGCCAGGGGCTTTGCATTATTTGCATTATTATTCTTGTTGCAGTCCACTTGCAACTTTTCAAATAGGGTTAAATAGCTAGCCTAAATTATGTTGTTTTACACAAACACAAATACATATAAAAAAATAAGTCCTAACAGAGAGAAAACAGAGCATGGTGAGCTTTTCCTGTCTTACAGCGATAAAGTTACCTGTTTGACCAGCTCTTACCACTTTATGAAGCTGTTAAAACAGAAAAAAAGATGTAGGGTCTTGGCTGCCTCTTTAACCCATCTGACAATGTAAAGGGCAGGTAGGCTTAGAAAAACACCCTAAATCATCCCAAACCCTGCTCTTGTGTGAGTTCGGCTGTGAAGGGATGAGAAAGCTCATAGAGGTGATGGGAAAGGCATTTGTTGCGACAGGCAATCCAAAGTAGGCTGAACAGATAATTGTTTACGCTGAGCTCTAAGCCATCAAGTGCTTCAAACAGAGCCGATAATCACTCTTTGGTGTGCTCACCTTGCATACAGAATGTTCCATATTCAAAGTCAAGCTAGATAAGGATGTGAAATTCAGCTAAGTGTTTGCACCTCAAGGGCAGAACTCATATTCAGAGTTAGCTTTTACATACAGGAGATCTATTCCTGCGCAAAGTTGCATTTTTAATTACATTCCAGTCAGTCGCTGAAAATGAAAGTAGTTGTCATTGTGGAAACGAGGTTAAGCTGTGTGGTCCGAACATGTTGTAGCCTCGTTGTTTATTGAGACCAGAATTGAGAGGTAGAAATTGAAATAAAGAAAAAGGGTGCAGTGAAAGAGAAAGACCACAGAGCATAAGAGAGTCAAATAAAAGAAATGAATAGGCTCATTTAAAGTAACAGCCGTTTGTGTCCCACATTCCCCGTTGAGATTTCCTTCATTATTTTACCTCCAGCTCTTTAAGCACCTCTTACCAGACATCATTTCTGACAATAACCAAGTCCTAATGTGCTGTTTCATGGCATCGTGTAGCTTTCCATTTTAAAAGGTGGAACAGGAGGGGAGGGAAGTGGCAACATTCACGGTGCGGAGCTCTCATTAGCTCACTAATGGATTTTGTCAGTGGGGTATCTGTCAGTAATCATGCATTTATAATGGGGGGTCACTTATTGGGAGGAGGTATTGACAGCAAAACACCTCAATGTGAAGCAAATAGCCTTCATATTAACAGTGATGTCATGGGGAATCATTTGCACTGAGGAGGAAGAGTTTTATGTTAAAAAAAAAAATGTTACATTTTACAAAGAACTTACACACATCTCATCACAAAGATGTCAGAAAGCCTATTTATTAAAGCATTAGCATTTGATTTATAAAGAACTTAAACTACCTTCTGTCCGGCTTTATACAGAGTATAATTTGTCACAATTTGGATATTTTGTTTTATGAGAATAAATGATAGCTTGGTCAAGAAAAATGGATCCTTCCTGGAGAAGAAACTCTTCAATTACACACAAGTAAGATCGATTATGCTGAATAAGTGCTCTCCTTTCGGGAGATTAATCCACCCGCCGCTGAGATTTTTCAATGTAAAATGGCAGATGTTTTGTGTAGAGTAGAATATAAAACTGTGACCAGTTTAGCCTTATCACTATACTGTAAATGGCCCACAGTCTGCTATTAGAAATGTCTTTTAGAGGCACCATGGTGATTTAAGTGTTTGTTATAGTCAAACGGGAAGGTTTTGCTACAGTTGGTGTTGGTATTTTGAAGATGTTGTTACATGTTTTATTGCTGGGATTCAGAACAACAGGATAAAGGTGTGTGTGTCTATATGAAGGTATTATATTTTGGATTCATTCTTAACATGTTTTGAGCATGTGTTTTTTTTTATTGTGAATGTTCTGTTTTTGGACATTTTTATTGTGGGCTTTGTGTTGCCTCTGCTAAAGCTTGCAAAAATGTATCGCTGACTGACGCTTCCAGCTACCTCCCGAGGGCCGTTGTGGGTTTTGAACTGAGGGGTCGCTGCATGCGTGACCCCCCCGAAGCATACGCTCCTTGTCCTCTCGCCCTCCACTATGACGGAGACCAGAAATGTGAGCATGAGGTCATCGCTAATGGCAGACGAGGTCAAGGGTCATGTTTGAGCCAGAATGGATTTTCCACAGCTGTACACAGGAGTTTGCACGAGCACATGACAAATAACCACTCCGATATTGAATGAACATATGAAGTCACGTTATAGTATTCTCTGTGGTATTTTCTTTCCTTCTTCTTAAACGTCATTGACTCAGCTGCTTTTGACTGTTTGAACTTTAATAAACATAATAATAAGCAAGAAATATTTAATGCCACCTCTTGTATCAGAGAAGCTGAGAAGCAAATAGGACTCAGCTGTCACTTTCACGGTTTTAGTCAGGAATACGATAAATATAAATTATGAAAGGCAATACCAAAAGCCATCTTTTGATAGCAGACAAGATCTTTATGAATATTTGAGAAATTCCCCTGTTAAATCCTGGTCAGTTTATTTCCTCAGATTGAATCCATTTTTTCTTTCTCCCAGGCGTCGCGCTAAACATTTTAACTGTCATCAATCTGTTTTATGAATACGAATTTATTTCAGCGCTCCTTTCTTTCGCCTTTTTTTGCATGTCTGCACATTTTGAATCTAAAAACTGTGACATATATTCCCCTTTGGCATCCTGTGAAAACACATAGATCAGATCCATCTTTATCTATGGGAACAGAGTTTGGAAAATGAAAACGATGAGATGGTCTCAGCTGACACGAGTGCTTTGCGACTCCCGCTGCATTCCTGTTGTTCATCCACAAATACGGATGATCATAACCTTGACAAAAAGTTACAGCCGGCCCTGTATCCGTCCATCCAGTGTGAGGCCGTGGCCTTAGGGGGCTCCATCTCCCCCTGATAAGGACTGATTGGTTGCTGTGCAGTCTAACCTCTGACATGAGTACACTCCAGAGACTCTGGGTAATTGTGATTTTTGTGGTCTACAAAAACAAAACAAAAAAAAGAAGGAAAAAAAACAGAGACAGCGAGAGAAAAGTGAGATAGGATCTGACACTTCATCAGTTAAATGATGTTGAACCGTGTTAACTTAGCTGTCCATGAAAAGAAGGAGATGTAATGTTAGTATTAAATATACGTCCGCAGCCCTCTCCCCTTTCTTGTAAGGAAAGGTAACATACTGTCTTATATCAGCATAATTGTCTCTGAGCCTCAATAGTGGCGCTGGTGCAATCATTCTTGGTAATGCTGTAAAAAGAAAAAAAAACCTAATGGTTCATTTCCTGTGTGCTACTATGGTGTGAAACGGGCAGAGTAGAAAAGGCAGAACATGATTCAATAGGATGCCGTCATTTGTTTGTTTCTTTTTTTCTGTGTTGTCACTTTAGCTTGCTCACAGCCTCTGGAAAATGTATTCTTAGATTTTTGTCTCTGATGTGAGTTTTTTTTATCACCTCAGCTGCCATCTTGAATGTTGAGTATCTTTGATCATGTGCCGTTGTCTTTTGCATTGCTATCGAGGAAGAAAAAAGTATTCTTTATCTTTGCTATCCTGAGTATGTCAACATTCCTATTGTTCATGACATCTGTACAATTTGTATATTATAAAATGATTTATATTTAATGTGTACACGTGTCCGTGCTTCTTTTGTGTGAAAGCTTTAAAAGAGCCTTGCTTAGTGAGACAGCTGCAAATAAAAAGTAGCTTAGGGGTGAATGTGCCAAAGCATTTTCATATATTATACTTTATCTCTAAGTATGACTTATATATTCATTGAAATAAAATAGTGAAGTGCAACAAAACAAAACAACACCCACTGAGTATTCTACTAATAACCAGCTGTGATAT
>VUQG01022041.1:0-17999 GCA_015106755.1 Etia nguti | reverse complement strand
AAGGATTTGAATATAAATAATGATTTCTTTGTGGTGATTTCAAAGACTGTAGTCAGTATCTTGATGCATGCTCAATCATCCAGGTAAGTAAATCCCAAAAGGTTGATTCTGTTCATCAATGATCAATCATGATCAGTGGTCTTTGATCAATGGACTTGATCAGAGGCTGTTGATCAATGGTCATGAGAATTTGCATATTAATGATCAAGGAACTGACCTTACAGCCCGTTGTTCATTCAGTGGGCTGGTTTCAGTTATTGTGCAAATGTACTGTTTATAAGATTGGGGAAACCTGCAGTCAGCTGAGACTGAAGAAGTCACTTGGTTGAGTGACGAAACGTTTCTCCCACTGAAAACGCTACGTCCAGATGAACAGAATCAACCTTTTGGGACTACAGTCAGTAGGAAAAAATACATCAATCTTTTGAGGAAAATATTTTGACGCTAAGCTATTCTATTAAATTATTACAACGTATTTCTCTGGGGCAGACATTAATATATGACTCATTGATGAGCATATCAGGATATCATCAAAAGAAAATTGTCGTCTGGTTTTAATAATCTTGAGAGACCAGTGCCCCACATTATGAGGTCACGTGGGTCATTTCTACCCTTTTCTGCTGACCTCTGATCTGTCTGGAATATATTTAAAAAAATCCAGACACCTGTTCACAAGTGTGGCAATGCTGCCCTGTTACTGGGAGTAATCCTCCACCGCTCCTCTCGAGTCCTCGAGCACTGATTTATGGACTGGAGAAGATGATCCTCTGGTGTGACTGGGTCAAGGCTGCTGCTGCTACCTAGCTTTAAGATAAGAGTCATCATATCCTGTCTTTATTCTCTACATTTCACCCTTAAGGATGTGTAATCAGAGCAACTATGATAGAAAGGAAAAGAAAAGGTGTGACCTGTCTTTTGACCTCACTGCACAATTAACACATAATGAGGACCGTTGAGTATGCTGCATTTAAAGCAATTTTCTTAGTTATTATACGAAAATTTCCAGCTTGTTCTTATGAAGACTTATTTCAGTCCTTTGGTTGTGAGGAACAAAGTACGATTTAACAACATGTTTAAGTCAAGTACTTGGAGAAGTTTAGGGGTCTGGCTGAAAAAAGAAAAGACTGGCCAGCAAAAACTGTGGCAGCTTGGGCAGCTGACTGAAAAAAAATCAGGTGAGGAAAAAGTGAACTTGATTAATGTGCAATTTGCAAAGGGGATGCTGAAGGATCAGAGTGATAAATGAGGCAGTGGGAGGGGTTGTAGGTGAAAGAGTGAGTAGGGGTCATGAAATAAAAGAGGCCAGAGGTTATCGTGCAACCACTGCATGAACGATGACGTGTTACAGCACATGCTGAAATTTACTGGCAGTAACCCAGAGAGTTATTTGGTAGAACGCACATACTCTATGTGAACATGAGATCATAAAACACATGTGAGGTGCACATCTTCAGCTGCTTATTTTCATGGCCCTATTTATCTCATCTCTCTCCCTCTCTCACGCATGCACGCACACACACACACACACACACACACACACACACACACCTACCTACCTGTGCACTCCTGACAGGTGTTGAAAGATGAAATATACTGGGGAAATAGGTTTATAGAGTTCCAGCTGTACGTTCTGGACAGTTATCACCAATGCACTGCAGCAGGGCTTCTTCACACCCAGTACGCATGTGCAAAATTGGTAAGGTAGTCCAGATATCTGGGACCTCTTTTTGACGCCTCAGCACACTCATTTAATACACATATTGCCATGCCTGTGCCTGTGAAAATTAAGGATATTAAATCTGTGAGCCTGGATTGCTGTAAGTTATATCGACAGGAGTAGGCACAGACGTTTATATTTCTGTTATCAAGAAATGGATCAAAGAGGAAGTACTTATATCAAGGGAATGAAAACATGAAAAGAGATCTAAAAACAAAAGATAAAGGAATCATTTATACATGCAACTAGCTTAATGGAGACGCGTTCTTTTAAGGCAGGGCCTCCAGTTAAAAACGCTAGAATGCTGTTCAGTTAGTCTGACCCCTCCATTCAATCTTTACTCATTTTCTTTCTCTCGACCTCCACTGATACATGTGCTCAAAAGCATGTGCGTGGTGTTCTGGTTTTGCCGAAACAGTGAGAAGAAATTTCCTCTTTTGTTTAAATTTGAACCCACTTCCTTAGTCCCAGTGTCATATATTTGCTCTCTGTGGGTTCCCTTTTTCTGCTCCAAGTGACTGAAGAAGAATGGATAAGATATTTCATGCATTTGGGCTCCAGAAAAAGAAAAGAAAAAAGTCTCCCAACAGTTGTGCTGTTTGCTCTGTTTATTAGAGGTATATTGTCAAACATTTTACAAGCTCTTGCTTAAATGTTTCCATTTAGAGAGAAAAATGCAACACTGAAACATTTACCAAGCTCAGCAGAGAACACACTTATAGCCCCTGTTTGAAAGGCACTAAAGTCCCTGTCTTAATATCAGTCATCCTTTTTAAAAAAAAACATCTTGACACATGCAGACGCAACTAGCTAAGACACCTGTTGTTACGCACGTCAGTAGCTACAATACACAGAGCTTACAATTGGCTTGTTAGTTGAGCTTTTGTAGGCCACACCACTTACGTCTGCTATTGTGTGTTGTACACTGAAAAGTGTTCAATGATAACATGAGAAGTAACACAGACTGTTAATTCAATACACTGAACATTTGTATGGATGTAAAGCTACCATAAGTCACTTCATTTGGATCACAGACTTTTAATATGCTGTATGCTCTATTGAGTGCAGGATCTTAAATATGTTAAAGATTAAATACACCATATTGCAGCTATTTAAATAGATAACGTGTCTTTTAAGTTAGAATCAGGATTCAGTGGATTTATATATAATCACAAGACAACTATCACTGGATTTCCTCAGTCTGCAAAATAAATTTACAAAAAAAAGTCTCTTTTATTTAAATAATAATGTTAATAGTACATTCAAATAATAGCATAATAGTTCCTCAGCATTATTGTTGTGGTTTTTAAATAGCTTGATGAAGGAGTGTTTGTGAAGGGGTGTATTATTTTATTACCTTTCATAAAAACATATGAACCCTTCTTCCCAGTTCAAATACTGCAGAAACAATGACGTCTCAAAGTCTGGATGCCACACTGGTGCCATCGTCATATTGCTAATGCTGCCGATCATCAGTAAGTCCATCAGAACAGTAAAGAACTGTGTAAACCCTGCTCTAAAAAAAGCTAAGCACAAATGCATGTGCCTGTCAGACAGTTTTTGTCAAAGCTAGATGTGTAGCAAACATGAATATACACTTCTGCTGTGATAGCAGCCAGTTAGTTGATGATGTGCACTGTTGCATTGTAGCTAAATGGGAAAAATTAAACGACAGGGCAGTTTGACCATATTTCTGCTAACACTTCTTCCTCTCCTGTTTCTCTAATTACTTTTTAATTATATATAAGGGTCTGTTTGTTTCTCTCTCATCCCTTTCCTAATCTCTCACTCATCCTTGGTATGTTGCTACATTTGTCTCTATCACTCAGTCTGAAATTAGTTGGCTTCTAGAGTCTCTTCTTGCCACCTCTCATCTGCATTTTCATGCTTCTGTTGCTTCTGTTTTCCCACTGACCACGTGAGTTTGTCACTCGGTTCGAGTTCTCTAGCTCACTACCGACAGCCGCAGCCCTCCACCACCATGTCCTGATAATTTTTCAGCACAACTCGGTCTTGAGAGTCCAGGTAGAGCAGGGCGATGGGACTGAGAGAGGTTGGGACGCAGCAGGGCCGGGGCACTGCTCCGTTCACAGAGTTTACCAGAGTTTGCACCATAGCGTGGCTTGAGGAGTTCATGTGGTCAGCCAAAGGAAAGCGACACTCACCCAGGCAGAAGAAGGCGTCGTAGCCACTGGGTGCAATGATCCACTTTTGCCAGCCCACATCATTGAAATCTACATATAGTGGATGGCGGCGGCATCTATTGCGGGAAAGGCGTTTCAGTTTTGCAGAACGACCACCGTTTCTTTTCACCCTTCCACGTTCGCTCCAACTGATTCCCCCTTTGTCATCCCCCCAGCTCGGAACAGTATACCCCATTTTTTTGTCCCTTCCCCAGACTTGGTTTCTATTGAGACCCTTGTTTTTATTCTTGACCCTCACCTTTGCTCCTTTTCTCCTCTGGCCATTACCAGGGTTTCTTCTGCCATGTTTGACTAAAGGCTGTCCACGGCCATCATGACTGTAAGTAACCAAGAGGGGTCTCTCTTGGGCCCAGCTGTGATCATCTTGTCCCACAGATCTGCATACCCTCAGGTGTGCCTCTTTTGATTTCTCTGTCCCCTCACTTGCAGTAGAAGAGAGGTTCTGCTCAGGAAGTGAGGTGGTGCTGTTTTCAGGTCTGACCTCCAGGAGGAATCCTAGGCTGCCAGTCCCAGCATGGGCGTTATGTAGGAGCTCTGCACTAAGACTAAAAGCCTCCCAGAAACCACTTGTTTTATAACTACGGAGGCCATTGGTGAGTAACCTTGTTTCCAGCAGAGTGGGCTCAGGGTCCTCATGGTGCTCAGAGAGGTATAGGTTTAGTCTTTGGGGTCCAGGACCCAGAGATGCTCTGTCACTGCGACGGAGGCGGAGCTCAGCAGAGAGCACACTCTCATCCTGAGGGATGGAAGAGATATTGAAGGAAATGTGCACTCTGGTATGATCCTCTGCACCAAGACTATCTCCAAGGGGCTCTGAGTGGAGGAGAGACAGAGCAATATAACAGTTAAGTAAGACTTTATTTGACCAATAGCAGGAAAATTGTCAGACTGTATAGCGTAGTCAGCAAATAACTTAACATTGTTGTTTCTCTAAGAAACTTAATTAAAAAAAAAAAAAAGAAATCTATATCAGATACACACCAGTGGAGTATTTTAATATATCGTGCTTGAAGGGGCTTTATATCAATGGGACATAGTTTGGCTTTCACATTTTCATGGAGGTATCAAGTACAATGAACCACTGCCTAGATAGATGTATTTGCCTAGATAGTTTGGTATCTGAAATTTAAGTAGATAAAAGGTTTGTTTTTTAAGAAATCTGCATTACAAGAAGGAGGTAACTGTACCAAACCTATACCACTAAAATCCATGTGGGTTATTTTTCATTATTGACTACGACCAAATTCCTTTATGAATTTTCCTCACAAAAATGCAACATTAACTAATGTCAGCCTCTGTATTATCAAATAATTGTACTGCCAAAAGTTGGGAATTCCTTCAGTGCTGCTACAGGATTACCTGAGCCTTGGGATTAGATTAAATGACTGTGTGTGCTCCTCCTTTGTCATTAGTTTGGAGCAAACATGTCTGACAGGAATATGCAGTGTTAACTCACTGATATGTTGCTGATAATGAACCATTATTGCAGGTCTGCAATTATTCTAGCTTGTTTGTGTCGAAATAAGGGCAACAGGGAGGCAAATGTGATGGTCAGGATAGGCCCAACAGCAAATGTTTCCCTGGTGAACAGGTTAGTCCAACTATGATGAGAAGAGTCCAGAGTCTATATTTCCTCTTAGTCTAAATCTTATCTCATACATGTTTTGAAAAAAGATCTTAGGATCTCATCTCATTTAATAGTGTAGTATCTTATTTTGACTGTTCAAAACTGACATATAAAGACAATACAAAGACATACAAATCACCTCAAACAGATATAATTCATATATCTTGAATTTAGTTGGACATCAAGAGGAATCAGTTGACTGCGTGCCATCTAATTGTGTAAGTAAGCTTACCATTGTGGTGGAAGCTGCGTATAGTGTTGGCCTCCTGGATGTGCTGACTGGGGAAACTAAATGAAGGGTCCTCTACTAGATGGTACTGCTGCTGGTGGAAGTGGTAAAGATCCAGGAGGTACCGTGGCACTGGCACTCCAGGCCTTGGGTCAGGCTGAGACTGCAGCCCCAGTCGGCTCAAAAGGAGACTCTGGATGGTCTGAGCCAGACCGGGATCCCGGAGTGATGGTGACAAAGCGGAAGGTGTGGGGTGCACCCTGCCATAATTGATCTCGCTGGTGTCTCCACCCTGGCGACCAGACGAGGCATGAGGTAGCAGCAGGACCATGAGGAGCAGGAGGTTAGGAGGGAACATGGTGGACCTGGAGGGAGATGCGGAGGTGAGGAGAGGTGATAAGGTAGATAACAGAGCAGGAAGAGGAAGTGGAAAAAGAAAAGAACCCATACAAAGTAACCTAAACATCAAAGAAAAAATTTGTGAATTCAGGTCATGCACCTCTCTGTCCTTCCTTGTGTGTGTTTTAAGTAAGAATTTAAATCATATGACATAATGACACAATATAAAGTATTGCTTGAAATCTGCAAAAGGGATAGCCCCAGAGAGATGCTCCTGGACTCTGTATATTATGCTTATGTCTTCTCCTTCCTGGACACACTAGTTTCTCATCAGTCTTCAGCCTTCATGTGGCATATGTTCAAGAAATTTACCATTCACATGTCCATATGAAGTTGTTTGCTTGCTACTCCTGGTTGTAGAAACAGTGCTACTTTGTTTTTTCTTTGTTAATTTATTGCAGGCTTCTTCCCCTAAGAGATCCATTTATCTCACAGGACACCTAAGCAGCAGTAATTAAACAGTCTCTATCTGTAATTTAATCATGCTGCATGTTTGTGTGTGCTGTACTCTAGTAGTGCTGTTTGTGTGTGTGGATGCCTATGATGTGTTAGGTATTTACAGAGACCTGATAGAGTGACATGTAACCAGATTTTTTTTCTTCCTTTTTTTTTCAAATGACTTGAGAAAATACTTATTAAAGAATTAAGTAGCTTTTTAAAAATATTTTTTATTTGAGGTTCGATTTAATTAACCCCTTAATTATAGGAAGATTAAAGAAATATCTCAGGCATCAAATAGCAGATCTATACTGAATGCTGAAAACGCTAATTTTATTCTGATGTCAGGGTAAATTCTGGTATTTTAATATAAAAAAATAGTGCCGCAATAATTGCTCACTGACTGTGAGCCAGCTGAATAATTGAACTTCTCGTCTTCTACAGTGATGTGATCAAAACAAATGTAAGCTTTTAATGTCGCAGTTTTGAAAAATATGAGCTTTGGGGCAGCATTACTTTAATGCTGCTTTGATGCGAGTAATGCCACTGCAAATCAATTAAAACAAATCTGCATTAGTTAAATCATGAATTCAAGGTTGCCGTCATGCGCAGAGGTATCCACCACACAATTACAATTGTGTTGTTTTATTTTGCAAATAAAACGAAAAGGAAAGAAGTACAAGAAATGGGACGTCTGTAATCTCATTAGAGTTTAGATGTGCATGCACTGGCATGCTATTGGAAGTCCGCCCCTGCTCAGCACACACATTATATTCCCCCCGTTGGTTCATCCAGAGTTAGATTCATTTGAACCTGCACAGCCCAGTTGTCTGTAACCTCCCTTTTTCTTTCATATTCCTGCCTGCTTCATTCACTTACTGCACATACAAATGAGTGAAAAGATTATATTCGCAGTCATTAATTTGACTTGAAACCCACAGATGCTGCAAGAGCACTCTTTCAGCTACACTTGATTGTGTTGGCAGGGCATTCAGTGCTGGAATGCAATCACAGACAGGGGTCACACAAATACTACTGCGACCCGGCCAACACCCTACATCTCTGTAGTATGAGTGTTAATAAGTGAGTGAATAATTGCAAACCACCAAGGTAATGGCTAGCTTGACCTAAAAAGGTTGAGCTGAGGTGTTAAAGGGTCAGTGCAAAGGTGCAAAACTTGTTTACCAGGCAGAAAAAAAAAATCTGCACTGCAAATCAGATGAACTGCTGCACAGTAAAGAAGAACAGAACAATAAACCCCATCTGCATCTAAATTTATTTCTTTTGCAGGACTTTAAGTTTGGCTTTATCTTTTTTCTCGTCCAAGTGCTCACCTATCTCTCTCTCATTCTCGCTTCTATCTCTTTATCTCTCGCCTGTAAGGGACAGAGAATCGATTAGGGCCTCTACAGCGAGATAACAGAGGAGTTTATGACTGAGTAAACACATAATGACGCTGTAATGACAGCTAATCTTACCACGCTGTCAGAAAAAAGGTTAAAAGGAGGTCACAGGTGTGAAGGTGTGTATTTTTTATGTATATGTGACTGTGGGTATGTGTACTGTGTGTGGTACGTGGCTCAAAGGGCAAGCCTGGGAAAATAAGCCACCTCTAGCGTGGGATTGTTGCTAGCTAGCCATTAAACACCACACCCAGTGCTGTTTCACCTGAGGCAATGCAGCAGAGGACAATTACAGATTAGGAACTGCTGGACAACCTCTCCCATATATTGTGGAGGCTTGTAAAGCAGATTAAGGACAACAACACCACATCTCTCCTGTACTTTCCTCACCTACAAAACCACCCAGGTGACTCTGAGGTACAAAGGTTAGGTTGTCACACAGAAGGGTGTGTCGCAGCTGCAGCGAGGAAGAGGAACATGGACAAAAACAGAGAAAGATGTTTGGGAACAGTGTCCTACACTGCTTTGTCAGGCTCTTTGTTTCCTCCCTGGGTGTCTGTCCTATGAGTGGTTCAATCCTCTTTCAAGGGAGGGCAAAGAGGATCCAGACTTAATTTAGATGTTTTATGTGTTATGTGCATCTAAGTGGGTGGCACCCAGATGTCAGCTCATTCAAGTTGGCTAGAAAAACTGACATTTTTATGATTACATCCCCCAGTTCCTTATTTTATCTCTGACTTTTTTATACCTTTCTTCTGGCTTAAACAATGAAATGTTCTGGAAGGATAAATTAGGAGAGACATATAATGAATGGGGTCAGGGATAAGGCGAAATGAAAGCTATGGAGTTCAGCAGCCGTGTTTGTGTGTCTTTCCCCTCTGTGCTCAGGCTGTGAGACTTATTATATGTGACCTGACCTCGTGAGCAGACAGCTGAGTGACCCTGGCATGCGGCGGACAAGTGTGGCTGCTGGTCTGCCCCGTGTCTTTCTGAACTCACTGATTAAAACCTCTGACCTCTGACATCCGTTTCTCTTTCTGCTCCTCTTTTTATCTGTTTATTTCAAACTCTGCTCCCTTTCCCCTTCCTCCTTGCATTCCTTGAACTTTGTCCTTTTGTTGTCATACACCACCGTATATAACCCGGTTTTACTTTTCTTTAAGTACAATCTCTCATGTCCCTTTCAAACCATCTTTTTTCATTTTTTCTCTTAAGTCTTTTGTTCTTCCCTGTTAAAATGTCACTTCTCATGCTTTTCTGCATCACCTTCCCATTTTCCTATCAACTTTCTCCCTCTCCATCTCCCCCATTAGTTCTGCTCTTTTTTCCTAGGTCTTAAAATGAATGGTGTTTTTGCGGAAGAGTGCGGCAGACTGTTGCCGGGCCAGGGGGCCGGAGTGTCACCACAGCCGGCTGATTTATCCACTGCCGCTGTCTTCATGTTACGCCTGGTCCCTCAACTTTCCCTTCCTGTTGTTCTTCCCGTGTTTCTTTTCCTAAATTCCTCCTCTCACTCTCCCTGATTTCTCTCCCCCCTTCCAAGCTCTCATTTTTCTATGCTGCTGTCCCATTCTTTCAGAACACGATACGTGCAGCGTACATGCCACAGGGTTCATTTTCAGGCTCTGAGCTAACTCATTTTCTTGAAACTGTGCCATGTCGGATAGCCTCATGAGTCCAAATATGATGTGCAGTGTACATATACACACCTGGGATCACTTCTGAGGATACATCTGTACTGGCTAACACTTTTTCCCCCCATTAAAATGTATAAAGTGAGCATGCAGTCGCTATAATTAAATGTGAGGTTAAGCCTGTACCATACTCCCCATACTTAACTGATCATTAATGGTTGACACTGGGCTGTGGAGTTAATATATAATGGGGGTGGGGTGAAAAATGTCCAAAACAGTTGCAGTTGTGGCTCTGCTTTCTGAAGCGTAACAGATGAAATCATTAGAACAATATTCCAGGTAGGCTGCTGTAGAGTTTTATTGGAGTCTATTTGAACAGCACCCTAATTCATCCCAGCTGGACTGATTAGTTGGTTAATGACCCAGGCGTCCATTTCTGCTCTACACATACAGAACATACACGCACTTGGATACAAATGTGTCCAAGCACAGAGCACTACAGAGTTTAAACACAGGCTAACAGCCAGGCAGAGTGAACGGAAAACGGAAAAAAACTTGCCAATATATGTTACAGTGAAGGGTTGTAAAAATGTGAGACAACTTTGATATAGATTTAGAGTTAGCTCGCAAACACACTGTTTCCACAGATTAACTGTAAATTGCTTTTTCTGGCTGGTCACATATACGCGCACACGCCTACACACACAGACGCACTGTTTTTTGGCTTAAGTCTCAATTGTGAGGTAGAACAGAGCATCGGTAGTTCGGCATGTATTCACAGCTTGTCTCTTTCATCCTCACGCAGCTCCATTCCTGGGATGCTGCACAAAGATCTCACAAGTGCATTGTGGTTAGCAGGAGGCCCTACTGAGGCACAACACTGTAACAGCATCAGTGGAAATACTGACATATCTAACCCATGACTGCTGAAAGCTCAGAGACTGCCCTCGTTGTGCGTCTGACAGCTAAACCGATGTGAAATACAGAACAAAAACACACCTCTGCTTTTCACATTAAAGCTGCTGAGCATTAACACTGAGGGCCAATTCATACTTTGCATGTTGCACAGCGGTGGTGAGTTACATTATGCTCTTTGAACCCATAATGGGCACATTATTCTCGGACAAGTTGCTTACCTGACAAGAGGTAAATTGAGCAATACAGTGGGCCAGCAGTGTATTCATATGCACGAGTGTGTGCGAGTGTGTTTTTCCCAGTGGAGACTAATGGTTTCAGCAGTGCAGTTCCTGTGGCCTGTGGTTTGACAGACAGATCTGTGCATGTGTGTGTGAGAGACAGAGACAGAGGGACAGGGATGTAGTACTCACGTCCAGGTGTAGTGGGATGTATGCAGAGTCCATGGTTTATCCTTGAGCTCCAGTGTTACGATCCCTCGGCTCTCGCTCCCGCTCCTTTGGACAGAATGGACAAAGTGGACTGTTTACCTCTGTCTCTTTACCTCTCTCAGAGAAGCCAGTGCATGTCTCTCCTATGTCTCCTATGCAAATATACTGTAGGTAAAGTCGCTTGCTCCATGCTTCTCTGCCTCTCTACTCCCTCGCTCAGCTTCTCATCCTGTTGTCAGTGTCAGATAAGCAAACTCTTAAAAAACATCCACTAGCTTCCCCTCTGCCTGCCTGACCTCTGCTAGTAAGGCAACTCCCTTTTCTCTGTCGCCTGCACTTCCACCCTTAATTGTTTAAGACAGACTGGTACAGCTGCTAGAAGTTGCAAGAGGAAAATGAATGTCTGTCTGTCTATCTGTCTGTACTGTATCACAGGCAACAACTCCTTCTTGTTCCTAAACCTCCTTACTATGTCTCTCTCCTTTCCTCTCCACTCTGTTCCTCCCTTTTGTATCTCCTCCCCCTTCCCTCTCTCTCTTTTTCTTGCTCACATACATACACCTACACACACTCTCTCTCTCTCTCTCTCTCTGTCTCTCTCACACACACGCACACACACACACCCACACACACACACAAACACATGAGAATAAAACTTAGAGATATGATAATGTGCACGCCATCACAGTAAATAACATGAAAAGAAAGATACACATTTAAACGCACAAAACACACACAAATAAATAAATGAAACATGTTCAAGAGGGACTTTAAAGTCAGCACACACATGCAGACTAACTGTTTTCCTCCTTTACCAAACTCACCTGCGGCGTTTCGTTGGCAACATTTTAATTTTTCCGCCAACATGCTCGCAGACAGTCTCTCCATCATTATAAATACGAGGCCTCATTACTCTGAATGAGAGCGAACGGATTCAGTTACAAGACAAAAAGCTATGAATGGATGACTCATAAGAGCTTTCATGAAGTCACCAGAGCTGAGTGCTGTGATTGGATGAAAGTAAACATTGATGGAAAAAAAAGAAAAAGAAAGAGGCTGAACTTCTACACTACGCAAGGTGCATTCGTCCTTCCAGCACAAAGCGGGTGGCGGGTTGAATTTGTATTCATGGGGTGGACCCATGAGAAAACGTCTCTTTAGGATGCACCGTCTCACATATTAGATCTCATCTGGAGAATCACTTGCCCACGTTCCTGTGCTCCTCCTCTCTGTACCCTCCACTTGCTCTTCTAGTCCATTCTCGTAGAAACAACCCCCCCCCAAAAAAAGACTCATTCACAGAGCTCATTCATCCCAAGGCTGAGTGACTGTCTCTGTTGCATTGTTGCTTTTCTCTTGCAGTACACACTGCTGTGGTCGGAGCATTCAGTCAAAGTTTTTTAAGGTTTGGGATGGTTTGCAGTCCAAGAATCTATGACCTGTGAAAGAAAAGATTACATAACGTGAGAGATATATTTATGTCCTGTTTGGTGCTTCTCACTACCTCTACACTCCTATTAGAAGCTGGAATGAAAACATTTGTACAAGCAGATCTTCCGTGGTTAAGATAATGTTGTGAAGCGGTGAAGTTCTTCTAACTCAACATGACCTCTGACCTCCCTGAGGAGTGGTTTAATTGGTTTGATTGTGGATACAAAGGAATTTTTTGGCCTTTGCCACCTGTAAACAAATGTCAGCTTCACTATCAGTCAGTGTGTAATTTCTTAGACTGACACATTTTTGTTATCACTTGGTTCTTGGGTCTGTTGTAGTAAAAAGATATTTGAGGGCACACTGGCTCTGATCCGTGTTCACCTTGTTACCCTTTCACCATATCACGCAGAAAATGAAATGTCTCTGTTTTACATGAAAATAAGCTACAGCTGGGAAAGGTTACCATAGCTTAGCATTAACATCGTAACATAGAGAAAACAGCTAAGCTATAACTGTTCACCAAGATGATTGTAAACAATGATAGTGGTGTGGATTAAAAGACAGGATATTTCACATTAATATGGTTTAGAGGTGTTGGTTAGAAATATTTTAAATTTTGGACAATGCTAAGCTAGTTATTCTCTTCCACTTCCAGTAGCTAACTAGCTGCATAACTAATGGACAGCTGCACTCAAAAGCCTGGCTCTAGGCTTAAAATCATTTGTTATTTTTAAATCATTTGTTAAAATTGTTAAGAATTTTTAGTTTAAAACTTTACAAATTGAACAAATGATAATTGCATCATGCCATAAGCATCTAATGATTGTGTTGCATATATTGATGAAGACGATGTTAGCATGTTAGCCACTTAGCTTCAGCCATTCCCTGAATGCAATTCAAGGCTGTATTTTTTATATAAAATGTATCATAAGAAGAGACTAATACTGCTGAAAAAGCAACAGCCTATAACATGATTTACATTTTGTCAATCACGGCTATCATCAATATATTGAATATTAATGACAATAAGAGCTAAAGTAACCACTGAACAGATTCAAGGTGTTAAGGTGTTACTTCCTTATAGCACACCATTTATGGCATTCCTTAGTCAACTGTAGTTCTGTATATATATGTTATATTTCTTCTCTCTTGAATAGTTTATGTTCCATCTATTCATTCCTGTTCTCTCCACTCTGCTGCTGTAACAACTTATCTTATCTTATCTTATCTTATCTTATCTTATCTTATCCCCTGGTCACTGGCATCAGGTGAAATGTGTTTATTGGCAGCTCATTATATTTTGTTGGTACGAGAAACCACAAAGTCCTCTTGATCAATCTGTTATCCTCTTGTATGCTATTCTGTTTCACCCCACCTACATCCTTATCTGCCATTCTAGTTACTTTACTTGTTGGTACTGATTGGTAAGCCAGTCTAATATTAAAACTGATGACCTACCTTACAGACAGCTGTTGTTTTGACTTAATTCAAGGTAAAACAGTTATATCCTAATACTTATAACTCTCAAGTGCTATATCTTGAAAAGTCTTCTTTTTTGGTGTACTTAGGAAGACTCTTAATCTGGTACTTGAGATTAATAAAACATGTTTTAGTTGCGGCATATTGTCCCGGAGATCAAACTCAGAAGAAAAACAGAAAGAAAACATAAAGCACAGATTCACAGACCCTTAAATGCACCACTAGGGAGAGTCTCTTAAACCTTTCTGACCCACAGATGGGCCTCTCATTGCAGACTCTATAATTCAGGACAGGTTAAATTTAGGAGGAATGTGTATAAATGATGGAAAGGAAATCAAGAATATCACCCATTAAAGAAAATGCTACAGCAGTGAGTGTTCACTTCATCTGTGTTAGGTGTCATTTAGCTCAAGCTAATCAAGAATGTAAACAGGATCTTCTGTATATGGGACACTTTAAGACAGAAAAGTAGCTTTAAAGACAATTTTTCAACATTAAAGTAATAGTTAGCCACAGCTCTGACTTCACTGAGTGCCTTCCTGAAATGAGCAGTAATCCCAGCCTCCAGCTTTCCCATCCTCTGGAAAAGCTGTCGGCTGCCTGTCCCGCTGACTTCCGACGGGGGTGGAGAGAAACTTTTAAAGTAATACCTCACCGCCCTCTTAACAAGCCATCCATCCGTCCCTCATCCCAGTGTTCCCACCTCCATACTGCTCCATCCCTCCATGGACACAGAGTTTGAGGCCTCATCGGGAGAGGAGGGGGGGGGAGCGGGTATCTGGATTAATTCCCTGTTCAGCCACTGCTTCTCTTCTTCTCCTTTCTTTCAGCAAATTGTCACACATAATAAATTGTTGATTGGCATGATCATCAGTCCTTGGGTGGAAAGGAGAGCCTGGATAGAAAAGTTAACTTGACCTCATAGCAATAGTAGTAAAAGCTGTAGACACACACATTTGTGTGTGTGTGTTTGTGTGAGTTTTTTTCCATCCATCCATGCAGTCTCTTTCACTTATCCTTATCAAGGGTGCTGGAACCTATTGCAGCTTCTATAGGGCGAGAAGTGGAGTACACCCTGAGAGAGACAGACAACCATTCACACCTATCGGCAATTTAGAATCACCAATTAACCTAACCCCACTAACTGCATGTCTTTGGACTGTGGGAGAACCCAAGGAGACACGGGGAGAACATGCAAACTCCACACAGAAAGGCCCAGGCCAGATGGTGGAGTCAAACTCAGGACCTTATTGCTGTGAGGAAACAATGCTAACCACCATGCCACTGTGCTGTTTTTTGTTGTTGTTTTTTTTTTCATAGTAAATACTTCCCAGTTGATAACACAGGAATTTATGAGTCCTGTTATCCCATCAATAAAAGTCACGACAATCCACATTATCTGCTCAGCTAAACATCTGCTTGTCGAGGTATTAAGGAAACTGACTGTTGATTTTCACATTTTTTCACAATTGGATTATTTTTCACTTTTAATTGTTAATTTAATTGCTTAATTGTTGAGTTTACTATATAAAATTGTTAATTTTACACATTAAAATTAACAATTATTAATGTCCACAGCTTTTATGATGTTATTGCTGCCGTAACTTCATGTAGTCAGGATGATATTATTACATTAAACACCCTCAACGTCTTGTTGTTGTGATAAAACTTTAAATCTGAGCTCAGGTGTTTTAGTTGAAATGAGAAAATCTGTATTTTATGAAACAATTTAAGCATGATCAAAGTTTCAGTTAAATAAGTTGTGAACTTGAATCGTCAACAGCAATCCCAGCCTAATGAGGTGTGTATTCAAATGCATGACTCACTGGCAGAAGGAAGAATAAAAGCATATGTCATTTATTGGATTATTGAACCAAATAATGATTGGGTGACAAAAGTCCAAATAGAAATGAGCAGGTGGGAAGGATAAAGACAAGCAGAAACTTTGACCTTATATTAAATTTCACATACAGTGGAGGAAACAATTATTTTATCCCCTGCTGAATTTGTTTGCTCACTTACAAAGAAACAGTCTTTAATTTTTATGCTACTTTCATTTTAATGGAAAGAGACAGAATATTAATCATTACATAAAAATTATAATTCATTTTCATGCCATTGATTGAAACAAAAACAAAAAAAATAAAACTATTTGATCCCCTACAACCCACATAGAATTCTGGCTCCCAATCAGTCAATTATAGATCCTCCAGATCTCAAGTCATCATGTGTATAAAGCACACCCACCCACAGAATCAGTGTCTTCCATTTAAACCTCTCCAGCACCATGTGCAAGACCAATGAGCCATCAAAGGATGTCAGTTGTAGACTTGTAAACGAAGCTGGAATCGACTGCACGACCATTAGCAAAACGCTTGGTGAGAAGGTGACAGCTGTTGGTGTGGTTATTCGGACATGGAAGAAATATAAAATCACTATCAGTTACCCTCAGTCTGAAGCTCCAGATCTTGCCTCATGGAAGTCAACTTAAATATAGAAATACAGTGGAAGTCCCTCCAAAAGTCCACAGTTCCTGGGAAAAGCTCCTTCTCTGAAATGCAGCTGTTTAAAGCTTTGGACCTTGCACATGTTGATAAAACATATTAATCTACTTTAGCTGAAATTAATAAAGCCATTTTTATCGGGGATAGCAGAACGCATTTACTGCAGCTGGGAACTGTTGGAAAGTCACACATTCTTCTTAGTAATCAATCCAGGCTATTAAATGCCCTAAATATAAACCTGTGTGAAAAGGAAAATCACTTTATTTTGAACCATGGAAACAGTTTAAAGGAACGAGTCTGACAGTTTACAGTACTGTACGTAAATGTTTTGTTGTGTTGCAGATGATGTGGAAAGCAGTTATAAAACTAAGCCGTTGTAAAAGTGAAAGCGGTGAAGTGACACTGACAAACATCAGATTAATGTGAATTGTTGTTTATAGAAATTATGCAAGAAACTCAGCTTTATTACTTGGTCATCTGGAGACTTTTTCCCAAAATCCTTTGAAGAGCGGTGCTTTGAACAGAGTGAGGTATCAGAAAAAAAATCTTCTTTTGGGAGATCTAATAGCCTCAATTTAAGATGCACCTTTGGTTTAAATGACACGATTTTATTATAAATAACGTTTTTGACTTTTAAAACTATGCTGTTGAGTTTACATGGCTTTGAAAAAATTATTTTCTCTCAGTACTTACATTTCAGACAAAAACACACATTACAATACTGAAATGGCCACTGCACTATTGTGTCACCCTGCTGAGTTTTCCTACTATTCTTACATCCAAAACACCAAAAATGTGGAAGCTAAAAGTCGATGCAGACTTATGAGTATCTCAACTTGAAACTGCTTTACATGACCAAATAAAGCTGTCTGACAAAAAATAAATTTGGTCGCAATGCTTACTGTGATTTACCAGTGATAATAATGATAATGATCATCATAAAGGACAACAGCTGGATTCCTCTGAACATTGGAAAATCAGCTTGGATATCGTCTCAGATGTTGATATTGTTAAGCAGAGACTTCCCCAGTATATATGGGAATACCGTATTTTCCGCATTATAAGGCGCACTAAAAATCATTTAATTTGCTCAAAAATCGACAGTGCGCCTTATGTATGGATTCTGGTTGTGTTTACTGACCTCGAACCGATTTTATGTGGTACACGGCGCTCAAAAATCTGTCAAAAAATGTTTTAGTACGACTTTGGTAAGCTACGAAGCCGCACAGCTTGATGGATTGTCGGAGCATTACGGCTACTGTAGTCAGGAGCCTCGCGGAGTAATCTGGGTCCAAAACTCTGTCTGCTTCAGGTCCCAAAGTCAAACGAACACTGCAGCATCACTGAGAGTTAAAAACTGTCTAAATTCTTTCATCTTTAATAAAATGATCCGCGTTGCTGCTTTACCAGGTGTAACAATTAAGTTTAACATCCAGACATCCATGAAAACAGAGTTTATTAAATTTAACGGAGTTCGAAGTTAGCAGGGAGTTAGCTCGCTAGTTTCCACCTAAACATGATATAGCGTGTTCTGACTGAGAGATTTCTGAAAAAATTTAAAGGTACAGCTCTGCTATCACTTCCA
>VUQG01022039.1:29347-48757 GCA_015106755.1 Etia nguti | reverse complement strand
TCAGAGTCACAGAGTAATTATTCTTGTTACTTTGTAACTGGGCCGCATGCATAGATAGTCCATTGTGATGTAAATTCTTGTCTGTGAAGTAAAAAAAAAAAAAAGACAAAAACAGGCAGGCAAACAGACACCCACATGACAGATCTGTGGATGTGGAAAGTATAATCAAGGCTTAAGAAAATACACTCAGAGATTTCTCTTCCCAAAATGCTGGCTTTGGTGTGCATTCAGTACACCAACAATGTCAAAGTACATTTTCCTTAATGAGTAGTTAAAAAACCAAAACAAACAAACAAAAAAACCTTTGATTTTATATATTTCACTTGCACTTTCCCCTAAATTATTGCTTCATGTTTTTTTCATTTTTTTGAGTGCACGAGAATTTTTGTCTCCAAAACTATAGCACAAGCTTCAAGTATGTGGCGCTGTTTTTGGCTGCAGAGGTTATAACTTATATAATATATATAAAATAAAACTTAATAACAAAATGAGACCACCCACATTTCTGACACGAGTAGGAGATGTACCCCAGATAAAAGGTGCTGTTTCCCCCTTTCCTGTTTGAAAAATTGAAAGTTATGTACAAGAGCTCTCTGACTGTAGTTCAGAGTGAGCAAATACATCTCGAAGTATTTTCGTCTCTGACAGTTGAGTTTGAAATGAAACAGCTTCTGCTTTCTTTTTACTCTCCTGAAAAGGAGCCAAAGACATTTTCATAATTTGAGCACTGCTGCAGCGCCTAATGCACTGTCCCCTCATAGCAAACGATAATAAACTGAGACTTGACCTTGTCCTCTCTGCAAGCTTCTTCTCTGTAATAAGAGATGCTCCGCTACGCAAATGCCAGTAATTACACACAAACATGCCCGCGTGTGCGCGCACATGTGCACGCTGTCAAACTCGCTGCTTTAATTATTCACCAAAAAAAAAAAAAAGAAAAACTAAAATAGGAAGGATAAGGTATCTATTTTTACTACAAAGACGGCTGATCTTTCCGAGACGTTTTCCCACAATGCATCGAAATCTGTCAGGAGCCGCAATCATTAGGGCTGCTATGGAGAGGCTCTTTTTTTTTTAAAGAGACGGCTGTTAGCAGATGTAAACACACTGAGGGATCCATCCAAAGACAATGTCAGACTGTGTTGACAGAGCTTTTGTTCGCATCTTTGTCCCGGTAACGCGGTGGAAAGAGATCTTCGGCGTGGGTGCCAGTTCATGTTGCAGGCGCTGTAACTGTAACTTGTAGGCCTTTGTTTTCTGACAGCTCGCGTAGATGAAGAGGATCGCTCTCTGATTATACTGACAACCCTGAGGCATCATTAAAGCGCCGTCTTTGTGTTGTAAATAAACACCTGGGAGAGATGAGACACTGAGAAAGGGAGACATGGAGAAAGGAAGAAGCAGATGAAGACAGCTGACAGCCATGCAGGGATGGAAAAATATATCAGTGGGGGATTTTTTTCTTTTTTGGGGGGGAAAAACATCCAATTTATTTTTTGCTATTTACAGTAAGGAATAAACAAATCATTAAAAATGAATCTCCTGGATGGAGCAGTAAAAAAAAACAAACAAGAAACATTCAGATCAGAAACGGTGTTCCGTGTCGCTGTGGTGTGCAGAGCCATCCAAGCTCATCTCTGTGATTACATGATTAATCAACCCAACCAAGAGCGGCCAGAATGATCGCATCCCTCCACCGCCATGTTTCACACCGATAATGAACCATTCATTTCAGCTAATTTGTTGTGGGACTCTTGTAATCTTCCCCTTGAGTTAAGATGGAAAATGAGCCACTGTAATCTTCTTATTGTCTTCACTCTGCTTGTTTCTGTGTGTATAAATGAAAGTCAGTGTATTTCCCTCTCCTGTGAGAAGTGAGGTTAAAGTCCAGGGCATTAAGGTGAGAACAGGCCTTTCCCATTGCGAGGGTAATAAAATAATCCTGTTTTCCTCAGAGCTACTGGTGTGTATCAGTTGCACAGGAGGTGTCTTTTGGCGACTGTGTGATGCACCATGTGATTACCTTAGAGGGAACTCTCATTACCTACTTGGCATTCTTCAGCACAACTGCTGCTGGTCTGAAGGACTATATTTTAACCCAAACCACAATCGTTTCTTAACCCCCGAGGTGTAGTGCTGTGGTGAAGAAGTACCGGAGCATACTGATTATGCTCAGGCTTCTGTCATGGCTGCTGGGAAAGCCTGAAAAGTTGAACAGGCTGGAAAAAGGTTGAAAACTTTAACTAAGACTGGTAAGAATTTGCAGATTTTCAGAATGTTACTGAAGTCGTTATTCAAACAGCACTTGGTAAGTGTTCACTCGGCACTCAGGGTGTGGGCGACATATTAGAAAGCAAGGTATAAAACTAAGAGGCCTAAATTACTCTACAACACAGAGTAGCTTAACAATCCAGCAATAAATGGAGAGGAGAACCGGGGTTATATACTGCTAGAGATGGTAGATGAGCATCAGGTGTAATGGTGGAAACTGGGGAAGCCACAGCTACTTGTGGGAGGGGTGAGCAGAGTTAATACTCGTGCCCACATGCACATGCACGTGACGAGAAGAGTATAGGAGTACAGAAAGAAGGCAGGTCAGAATCTGAGGGAACACGAGGGAACATGACATCGTGTTACAAAAGTCAGTGTAACCACATTGGAAAGCTTACATACCATAGTCGTCTGTAAATTAGTACATGATAAAATGTTAGGCAGATCATGAACATGACTTATTTACTGCATGAATAAATTATAAAGTCACCTGTCTCTTCAGTGTCATCTTCATCTCTTCTTCAACCACTACGTGCTCCAAATACCTCTCTGCTCTCCCGGGTGTGTCCGCTTCCTTTCTCTATTTCATTCCTTCCCTGTGGCATTATTCACCTTCTTTCTTTGCCTTAGTTTTTATCTGACAGAATAGCATGTGCAGTGTCACCAGGTGGCGTGGCTGTGGGGTGGTTTGCACTGTTGCCTCAAAGGAAGAAGGCCCTGGATTCACATCCACTGCCTGGCCTGTGCCTGTGTGGGTTCCATGTGGGTACTCCGATATTCTCCCATAGTTCAAAGACATACATGTCATTGATGTGAAGCACCACTGTCACCCTGAATTGGATAAGTGGAACACAATGGATTGAATAACATGTCAGTTTTTAATGTCCTGGTTATAGATATTTGGCACCTTTTTTAACCCTCAGTTATGAAGGGCTGATGGGGTATTGTCGTCACCCCATCGGGCATGGACACCCAACTTTGTAAACACGATGACTCGAGAAAGAGGAAACATAGGATTTTCAAAATGATACTATAGGTGCATCTGCTAAGAATATCAGACAAGTTTTAATATCTGTAATCATGACCTCAAGTTCAAGGTCAGAGGTCAGGTTTATTGAACGTTCACGTGTAGGGTGAATTGGTTAACCACTGGTGTCAGCAACGCCATTCGTATTGTAACCAACATTTAAATATGGCTTTGATAAAATGTGCCAAATCCTCAAAACATGAAAGGAATTGTTAATTTTAACAATTACACTTGGTTTGGTGACTAAACCATATTCTGAAGCACGCATGCATCACTCTTAGCCAATGAGCTGCTGCAAAATGGCGCATTGTCCCACCGGCCATCTCCGTCTGAGAGGGCACAGGCCTTCTTCTTTTCTCGCGGCTGCGACATGAGCTCTGAACACACTAGCAGGAAAAAAGGAGATGACATAAACAGAAAAAGGTACAAAAATGGTACAGAATGAAGAGTTAGCACTTGCTGCTAATGCTAAAAATGATTTTATGCATGTATGCTGCTAAAACAATGCAATAAGTTCAAAACTGTTAACTAGTTCTGGTTCTCTCTGCATTTTTGGTCGTAGAAAGTCGGGGCTTGAGATTGGTGAGCAAATTATTTTACCTGTTCATTGTTTATTCATACTTTTTATGAGTATAGTTTACAGTGTTTTGTAGAAAGCTATACTTTGTTGTGCTGAAAACACTTGAGGCAATGCCCTACAGTTGTATTTCATATTCAGAATGTGATTGAAATTGTAAATATTTAAACTATTGAGAGACGACTGAAGAAGCAATTAAAACCGATGCCAAGATTATTACATATTTCACTATAAACATGGTTAATGTTACAAGCAGTACTTTTACGTACTAACAAATTGTGAAGTGTAATTTGGAAACTCGGTGTGTCCTATGACACTGTTTTGACAGGTCAGGTTTTTTTCCGATGCATTCGATGGATCTGATATTGATGGCAAGCCAATCCCGTAGATGGATATGTTGATTTCTTCCCTTGCTGCACGGCAGAGTGTGGTTGGCCAGCTACAACAGAAATCCCTTCCACACCATTTCGAACTTGCTGTCCCCTTTCTCACACACACACACGCACACACACACGCACACACACACACACACACACACACTCCCCTGGACTTTTGGCTGTTTTACTTGAAACTTTTAGGGACTTTTACGGACTCTACACATCTCCACACATAGGAAGTAGACTTGGGGTGGGCAAGCTGGACCCGTTCCTCCAAACTAAGGTTTTCTTGCAACCAGCTAACAAGGTATATGCAATGTCAAATTCATTTTGCCATCTGGAATTTTGCCATTGAAGCTGTGTTTTATTTTGAACTGAAACCTGATTTGTATATTTAGAAGGGTGCAGCCAGGTAAGATGTTACTTTACCGTCTGCGTCTCATTCATTTTATTTCTTCTGTACGTAGCCGAACCTTCTGGTCTAAATCGTTTGAGCACCTTTACATCAAGTTTTGGTAAGGTAAATCTTGAGATAAGGGTTTCTTTAGTAACTAGAGCGTTACCGTTTCAATACGCATCCTTGGCCCTGACTAATACCTCTTAACTATTACTGGGACATGTTGTAGCATGATTGGAGTTTTCACATGCCATAATAAAGATGTATTCTTACTTTTATCTAAGCAAATCAGAGGGTTGCATATTTACACTTCATGAAGGCGTTTTTCACATGCATAACTACAGTGATGGCAGTGCTACCAAACGTGGGTGACCTACCTCTCAGTGCTACTCCTGGATGCCTTTTGTATAGACACACATGGAGGTTATGTAACTTTCCAAATAGTGCATAAACTCTCCCCATGATTTTTGGAGTGTCTGTAGGCGGTGGTGTTTTTTCGTGGCCAGGCAGCCTGAGAGGCTGTTCAGGCAGTGATTTGCAGTTGGTGGTTTTTTGATTCAAGAGCAGTAAAATATTTTTCCCTGCAGTGCACAGACTGACACGAGCTGAGATTTACATCATCAGGAACTCAAGACACGGACGAAGAATTAATGTAGTTCCAGATTACTTATTATTTTTTTTGCCCATCAAATATTCATCTCTCGACACTGTAGTAAAGCCACACCTGGATCTTCTTTGAAACTCTTCCTGCAGATGAAGGAACAACAGCACAAAGAAAATGATTTCTTCTCAATTGTTTTTTCACCAAAAACAAAAAAATAGATGTTACATTCTTTTGTTGGAGTAAGCAGATCCTTGCGCTCATAATTTAGCATTGCGGCACTTTGCAGAAGTAATACCTCCAGGCATTTTGCATAATTCATCATTCTCTGACACTGGTTTGCTGAACCTTTAAGCTAAAAGACATTTGAGGCTTTTCTTCCGTGTAGTGCCAGTTTCAAACATTCCAGTGAAATCAAATCTGGGCTCTGAGTATTTTATTACATAAGCCTCCATTTCTTCTTTTAGAACCATTCCTTGGTGGTTTTCTTTTGCACAAATGGGGTTACAGCTCGTGTTGTAGACATTACTCTAGAATCGCTGGCTTTTGTTTGTGTTGTTTATTAGCAAAACATCGTTTTGCTATTTTGTTGATAACATCGTAGACTTTTTCCCTGGCATACCCTTCCCTTCATGCAGGTCAGATTTATATGCAATCTCTTCCTTGATATATGAACCTAGACACTAACAGGTGTTTTTTGTTAACTGTTCATCGTGATGATTATTATATTTTGAGGTTCTTGGAGACTTCTTGGGTTTTGGGTCTGGGTCAAAGAAATATAGGCAGTTCAACATTAATGCGTTCTGTGGTAGAGAATAATTCAGTTTGGCTTTAAGTTGATGCTGTATAACACACAAAGAAGAAAAGAAAAAAAAACCCCAAAGCACATTGTGATAACAGTAATGGCTTCAGTCCTCTAGGGGCATGTTTAAGCCTATTTTAGTAGACCCCAATAGAAAATTCTGATCATGTGTATAATTGGGGTACTAAATTGAAAACTGAGTCTGTAATTATTGTTAATTAGCATTTCGTTGAAAGAACCCCTTTGGCTTACTGTGGCCACTAGCATGGCTGTAGACACACAGCCTTGTTATAATCTGCAAGGTTAAAAACAAATCCTGATCTTTAACCTTCATTATGCATCATTAAGCTCTAATGAAACTGTCCATCCAGTTATTAATTCAGTATATATTTTGAAAGTACACACCTTCAATCTGGCTTAAGGTCACTCTGTTAAAAATGTCACCAGTACAAGCGTGACAAAAGACAGAAGAATTTAAAAAAAAACCCAAGTTGGATAAAAAGCTGAAAATATTAGAAACTACTGGCAGACATCAGTGATTAAGGACACAATATGCAGGTTTATGTATTCATGCTCAAACAACACCAACTGCTAATTTTACCTCAAAGAATACAAACAAAATAAGTCGACTAACATCGTTCAGCATCCATTTTCTTTATGTTAAATAACATCGTTGAATGTTAAACGTCCACAAAGATTCTTCTCATTTGTTGAATAATATTAGTACCTTAGCTTTTCCCAAACTACTGTTTCACTAAAATCTGAGGAAAGGGGGGGAATTTTATACCTATATTTATAGCAGCAACTGATAATATAGCCCACATAAGGCACATTTTATTTACTTTCATGGCATTTTTACTTTTGTAGATGTAGTAGATAGACAGGAAATATGGGGAATGAGGTAGGGAATGGAATATGGTAAAGGTCATGGTAATCAAACTGGGGACTCACTGCTTGGAGGTATTGGCACCCATGTGGTATCCTATTCAGCTAATGGGTCACCCCAGACTTAATGCTTAATGTTTAATGTTTATTAAGAACTGCACAGGACTGTTTTGGTCGTGCACACACAGATTCTGTGTATACACTAAAACAAGCATCCATGTTTTTCATTCTTGTTGTTTTATTGATTTTTGTCACATAAAAAGTTAAAGAGGATTAAGATATCCAACCCCCACCTACTGGCAGCAACAGTGTTCATTTTCCTTCAAAGCCCAGTGGCTATTAATATATTTGAAAGTCATGTACATCCTTGGTAAGACATGAACAACTGTTGTAACGCTAAAAGCCCAAAGTTGAACCTGAAGTTACCTCGCTAGGCCTCAAATTCTTCCTCTTTCTAGACTGAGGGGGCGTACACAGACTATGAATACACCAGGGAGGAATAAAAAGGCACAGGCAAACTCATTCAAGACAATAACAAGGGTGGGAAAAGGAACAAAAGAATGGAAGTTAAAATGCAAAAAAGATTAATTTCACAGTCTGCGGACTGTGTGGGAGTGCAAAGCAGGACTCAAGTGCAGACACGGAAGGAGACGGAACTGAGTTTAAACAAAATGTGAGCCGTTTATTATGGCTGATGAAACATGAAATACAAAAGAAGGCAAAACGAGGGAAAAGCTAAACTGAAACCTAGACTGGGAAAACTATGACTAACTATGAAAAAGTGGCATGAACATGACTGAACAGAATCACGAAAAACTATAACTTGACATGGTGTGGAGGGAAGGAACACAGACGACCTGACAACGACTGAATGAAAACACACTGACTAAAAACACACAGGAAAAGGGGAAACACCTGGGGAAACAGCTGACTCAAATAATCATGACACCACAGGGAAAAGTAAAACTAAGCACAATGAACATATAAAACAAGACTTTCAAAATAAAACAGGAGACATGGAGACATGAACTGGGACACGCAAGCTTGACACAAGAGAGAGGGGGAGGGACACAGAGGAAGGGAAACCTACATAGACAAAGCATAGAAAATAACATAAACCAGACTAAAACTCAACCAAGACAAACTAATAATAATACTAGAACTTAACGTTATCTCATAAGTAATACAAAATACAAAATAACTCAACTCTATCCTTAACTTAAGAATGCCACATGATTTAAACATAATATTAACATAAGAAATCAACAATACAAAAGATTGAAAGAGTAAACTTAAGATCAATAATAACTTAACATTGAGAAGCAGAAATAAACAGAAACAAAAAGAAAACATAAAGACCGCGATGCTTGTTAATGACTTCCAAACTGTAAAAAAGTAATGCAGCTTAAGAAATAGTTGGAAGAAAAGGAAAAAACTTTTGTACAGTAAAATGATTTTAAGGTTTAAAATATCTTGTCACGTTAAAATAATTAGAACTAAAGAGCAGCCACATTTCTGCATGCTGACATTTAAACTCACATCTTACAATTTTTGCAGTCGCCTCATTCTAAAGAAAGCATCCTTATAACGCTGACGGCCTGAACCCTGTCTGACAGCTGGAGTAGCAGCAAAAGAAGGCAGATAGTAACGATGGAAACACATTTCAACCCCCCCTGCCTTTTTTTTTAGCACTCACTGTTGCTGTTGTTAGGGTGAATGGATCATTTCTTGAAAATGATATCGGCCAGCCAGAATCACAGAGTGACGATGATGACAACACATTTACTGCAATCCACTAAACTTTCAAAGACCTCTTTATTTATTTCGTTTTTTAAAAAAGAGAGTTGAATTATCACACTCAATCAAAACTATACTGGCTAATTCTGAATTCTCAGCTTTCTCAGTGTACTCAGGGACTCTCCTGGGATCTCACTAGATGTGCTTGGCATATATATTTACTCTAAGCTTTCTTTCAATAGTTAAGAGTAGCAAGATGACAGAAAACAGGAAACATGCATCAAAGGTCCCTGGGTGGCTCAGTCTCTGTCCTTTACATGAAGGATAAACTTCATTTTTTTAAAAAGACATCTGGTGTTTTCATGGTGCTGGTGAAGTAAAACCCTGCTCCAAGAATTGAAAGACTGTGAAGGCCATAAGATACAATTCAAATAGCGGCATTCAAACATTCGGCAAACCCTCTTCTCTTGCATAAATATGGAGCTCTGCTTAGATGTTTGTGAACTCTATAAAATTTTCTGTATTTATGCATAAATACGGTCTCAAATATTCAGATTTTAACACCACTGACCTGTTTGAAAAGCAATAACTGTAACTCGGCGTTTGCAGTGATCAGTCTTCCACAGCAGGTTGGAGGAATTTCTGCCCACACCTCTCTACAGAACACCTTCCAGTGTGGGATGCAGGTGAGTTTCCTCACAGAGGCATTTCTGTTTGATTAACCCTGTCAGAACCAAGTCAGCACTTATTTGTAACCCTAAAAACAGAGAAGACTTAAAGCTTGTAGTTGGACCTTGGGATCAAGCTGATGCTTCGCCCTGAGGCGACCTACCATCTTGCAGCCCCTACCTCTTGGTGCCCCCTCAGAGCTTTTAGCAAAGCGTTTAATTTGAAAAAATAAGTCTTCAAAGTAGGCCTGGTTGTCCGAATATCACAGCTAGGAATAACAGAGTAGGACTTTGGTTCTATTTTATAGGTTTTCTCTCTGAATTGATGATTATGAGGGACATTTGTATTGTGCAACTATACAAATGTTCTTGGACCAGTGTAAGATGAACTGAAGCAGAAGCATTTTCAATAAGTGGTCAACACTGTTGCCTCACAGCAAAATTCCCCCGGCAGGCTGGGGCCTCCTTGTCCAGTTTGCATGTTCTACCTGTGTATGGCTTTCTCTAGGTACTTTCTCCTACAGTCCAGAGAAGTTCATGTTAAGTTAACTGGCCATCAGCATGAATGGTTGTTTGTCTCCGTGTGTTAGCCCTCTGACACACTGGTGACCTGTCCCAAGGTGTACCCCGCAATTTGAACCATGACTGTTACAAAAGGCTCCAGCCCCACCAGGACCATGAACTGCATAAGCATAACAAGATGGATAGGTGTAAAAGACTTATATTTCAGTCCATCTTATCATGGATGAAGTAAAATATTTATTATCTTTGTCCCGTGTTCGGCAAGACTTGGGTAAACAATTCTGATAAAGCCTAAAATATCCTGACGGCACAGGATTGCTATTGGCTTTTTAAAACATTTCAAATCTACTTTCTCTTGAGATTCAATTCACAAACAAGTATTCTAAATTTCCCTTTATTTGATGGTGTGAAGTTGACCAAGATACAGCAAATCAGGCCCAACCTATAATAATACTTACCCACGCTGCCATTCTTACTCTTCTTGTTTACTGTTCTCCTGGCAAAGGTTTGAACATGAACATTAGCCAGTATAACGGAGGCCTTTCTTCACCTCATTTCGAGTGGTAAATCAGCTCATCAATGTTTTTCCCGTGCACAAAAATGTTTGTTTCCATGTTCCCAGCGACTCCATTCTGACTTTAATGATTGATCACTCACCCCAGCCACTTACCTCCTATCAGGATTGAGCCACTCTTGTTTGGAAAGCGTCCTATGATCGTGCTATGGATCGCTCTGCAGACCACAGTTTAGACTGTTAAAACCACTCAAATGAACAAACCCTGCAAATCTCCCCTTTGAGTTAAATAAAGACTATAAAACTGCTATTGTTATCCTCAGTTCTGCTTTGGTGGTCACAGCACTAGGTCTATTATTTTTGCATCATTTGCTTAACTGAAATTTTGATCTACTTGATGGTGTTTTTTAACGTATTTGTGCAGTGCTATGTAAATTTCTAAACATCGTAATACACTATGATGCGCCACATATTCCCTTTAATATGTAAGATGTCTTTATGTGCTGTGGTTTATGCATATGCATGTCAATCTGGGCCTTTATCGACAATGTTTACCAGCAGGACCGAATGTACTGTAACATTCAAGCAATTACACAATGTTGTCAGCTGACAGACATTTTTGATGTAATTAGCGTATTTGTACATTAAGCTGCTGCGAGTGCTGATTGGAAATGAAAGTGATGAAGATGGTAATGAGCGACACTTGTGTAATAATGATGATGACGGCCAGACTAACAGCGCGTCCGACATTGACGATAATGAGGGGGAAGCGGATGAAAAATCGATGAAACGATCCGGGTAACCGCTGCAGGTGATATCTTGAGTTTTCAGCTGGTGGTGGCACTTCCATCTCTCTCTTGCTTAACATCGCCACTCTCATCTCCCAATCTGCAGACGAGGGGGAATTGTCCCATCACTTCTGCTGAGTGGGCAGCCATTTCAAAGTATCAATTGGACACATGTCAGAGGAAAGTTTTTGCTGCCAAAGCAGCACCTTTCAGAACATATGAGCCCTCCCGAATGAATGAATCGTCCCCTCTGTCTTCCTTTTCCCTTTTCGCCTGTCTCGTTTCTTTCATTCCCCCACGCCGCAGAGGAAGGCGGAGTGCTACAGCAAACGGTTTGAGTGATGAGAGAGATAAGTGGCAGAGATGCTTTGGAAGTGGGGACTCGGTGCTTGCAGAACAGAGTGTGTATGTGTGCGGGTGTATATGAGTGTCTGTTAAGGAGGCAGAAAGAGGGAGAGGCGAGCAGGAAGGAGAAAGACTGAAGGTGACAGATGTCAGTAGCCTGACGATGAGGAACATGATAAGCAGCCTTCCTGTCATTCAGATGTACAGACCATGACATCCATCAAGCGAGCAGTTGAAACCACGCTGTTGTTTGTACAAGCAGAGTCCACCATATCTGTTAAAAAGCTAAAAACCGACACAAACATAAAACAACCACCAACTTGGCTGCTTCACTCTGAAAGTAAACTTTCAAAGAGCTTTTTTTCCCCCTTTGCACAGAGATGTATTTCTTCACAAACTTTATTTCCCATTAAGGACTGCAAAAGAGAAGTCAAAAAAGAAAAGGAAAGAGTCATGGAGATAAATGAATTCAAAGGAAACCTTGTAGTGCATTCAATTTCCACGACTGGAAGACTAAGAGGTCAGGACCTGCTCATCTGAGCTCCTTCCTTTTCCTGCTGAGCCAGGGAAAGTGTGGTTTTGGAGTCAAATTAATCTTCAGAGAACCACAGGGCAAAAATATGGCATTCAGAGGAATTTTCATGCTTTTAAAAGCGGAGGTGATGTCTAATATGGAGTCATACATCAAAATATTGAGGCAGCAATGTGATATTGTTTCACAGCCACCAATGCATGTCAGATATGATCCCATTTATCCTCAGCTAAAGAAAATCAATATGCTCAGCATTTTTTTTCCGGGGAAACTGTTAAAGAGAAAAATAGCAAAAGAATTTTATTTCTTTTATTATTTAAGATACAGCTGTGTATTTTCAGGGAGACGGGACGATGATTAGGGCCAGCACAGTTGATGTAGTGCGAATGGAAGATTTCATATGAAAGAGAATGTAGCAGTGATTCTAAGGTTACGGTCATGTTTGGCATCAATTCAGAGCATTTGCTTAAAGAAGAAAAATGTCAACACTCTGTTTATTTATTGTAAACGGTGAGAAATTCAGTTAGTCAGTTGTGACTAAATTTATGTCAAAAAGCAACAAATTACATTCAGTTAAATTTGGTTTTATTTATAAAGCACCAAACCCACAATAGTTGCCTCAATGTGCTTTAATTAAAAAAATATATAAAGTCAGCACTTGGCAAAAGTGGAAAAGAAAAACTCCCTTCTAACAGGAAGAAACCTCTGGCAGAACCAATCTGATTTCATAGGTATGAAATCTAAAAATGTAGCTGCCACCATGTCGTATATGAAGCCAGAATTCATATCAGGTAATGCATACCCACCAATTACAGGTGCTATTTCAGTCACCAAAACAGGAGCACACGGTTCTTTACTGGTTCTTTATTCTAGACCAGTGGTTCCCACCCACTGTGCCGTGACAAATGATCAGGTGTGCCGTGGAAGATTATCTGGCTCCACCTGATTAGTACTCTAAGCGACCGGCGTGAGTAACGGGCAGAAGAATTACATTCTCTTCCACTAGAGGGCAGTACAACTACCTGCTCTAATTAAATGGGTTCCCAACTGCCAGTAAAACAGAAGAAGATGAAGAACAAATTACATAATTACAACGCAGTGCGTAATAGCAATGGATAAATATTTGAAAAGAAAAAGTAGTCAATCTGACCTGGGTCCTGCAGAAAATTCCGACCCGGATGAAGGCCCTAGCATGTGTAGTGGTCAGAAGAAAGCAAAAAAGGTACACTGGGGACAAACCGAGCCAATTCCACTACGCCTGGTGCGCGGAGAATAATGATCAATATGCTTTTTGTGACATTTTTGTTTGGTGGTGTGTTGTGTGATTTTTCTAACGTGAAATATGTGCCGTGGCTCCAAAAGGTTAGGAAACACTGTTCTAGACAGTATGAAAAAGATGATGTTATAGTTAACTTAATATCGCCTATTAGTTTAACAACAACAAAATAAAGGATATAAAGGATGTGAAAAGGGAGACGGGTCTGACTGTGAAACCACTTGTTCATGACTGTTAAATGTTTACCTGCTCAAACTACATTTGTACAGTGGAAATCAGTTTTAACAAAGAGTATGCAAGCAAACTTCAGAAAGGCCAAAAGACAGGTAAATACAAACTTAAAAACTAAATCAATACTTGATTTTTAATTTCTGTTCTGCTTGTGTAATGCATCTGTGCAAACTTATTTGTTCCTTCAGGCAAACACAGACTAGATGTGACGAGAGTCTTGCAGACCCATAATGTCGTCCCTTCTGGGCCAAGCCAATGAACAAGGAACCTGCTAAAGGGCATTTATTTCTTGTAGCGGGAGCAGATATCCTGCACACTGCAATGGATTCTCAGTGTCACTTCTTCATCCTCCGCCTGTGTTCTCAATCGATTTGAGCGAGAGCCTGTCCTGGAGGCATGTGCGACTGTATACAGTACACTATACACTTTATGTCAAGCCATCTGTACAGGACTTGGAACAACTGTTCCTCAGCCTATACTCTCTCTCATTTGCAAAAGAGCCTCTGCTATTCTGTAATTTGGTATTCTCTCACAAAAATATGCTCAAAATCTCATCTCATGCTACAATAAATGCATACATACACCTTGTAATATCTCTTAGGCAGTAATTTTTCTGCACCATAAAATGAGTCATTTGTCTTTTCTATATTTTTTCTTTCTCTCAGCCAGCGGGGAAGGAGGAGCACATTTCAAGAGCGTTGCAGCTGAGATTAAAACCTGATGGAGGGTGCCTGAGTGTATGTTTGCAGGAAAGAAAGAAGAACAGAGAGGGGGAGGGGATTAAACCTGCACCTCGGGGTCTCTTTTCCATGTCAGTGAGGTGCTTGAGAGGAGGCGCAGGAGTGCTGACAGGGCAGTCTCACTTGTATGATACGGACACACTCAGTCTACACACAGAAGCAGCCGGCTCATCTTTTGCATTATTTATGAAATGGTGCCATTATCTCTTGTTTTACACCTTGCCAGGAAAAGAGCAGCGCGTTTGCGTGCACCCAACACAAGCGTGCGCGCATGTTTGTCTTCATTGGCAAGTTAAGAAAAGAAAAATCAAGACAGACAAAGAAACCGTCGCCACTGAGGAAGGAACAATCCAGAGAAAGACGTGTTGTTGATATTACACATGGATGCAGGAGAACAGCCGGACAATTCGAGACAGAAAAGGATGAAAGTCTGAAAAGAGAGAAATTTTTAATTTTTTGTTGTTTCTGTATTTTATATATTATGGATGTTGTTGGAGAAGCTATACCAAATACTGAACTGATAAAGTAAGATGACGCCTCAAAGTGCTTTATATTGAAAAGTAAAGATCCTACAGGGAAAGAGAGAAATAGAAATAGAGAGGAAAATCCCCCAAATCAGATGACCCACTATGAGCAAGGACTTAACTAGGACAGTGGGAAGGAAAAACTCCCTTTTAACAGGAAGAAACCTCCAGCTGAACGAGTCCTGGGGAGCAGCAGCCATCTGCTGCAACTCATTTGCGGTGAGGGGAGAGAGACACGACAAAAGGCACACCGAAAGCAAGAGATTAATAATGTGAATGTAACGTAAAGTGGTGGATAAAGAGATAAACCTGGGTAAGCGTGATCAGGTCAAGGCTTCATAAGAAGACTTCACAAACCCATGGATGATTTTACAGTAGCGGCATCCATGTTTTATACCAACTGGAAGAAGTTATTAGGAAATCCAGACCCTATGATTTTCATCATGAGAATGCGCTTTACAGAAACATCACAGAGAAGACAGAATGTCCTGGTAAGCAGTCAGTAAAAGATGGAACACAAAGTGTAAAAAGTAAACTATTTAGAAGTAATTTGTTTTTAGTCCTCAAGGTGAGCCAACATATTCTTTGCAATTTATCCCTTTAAAAAGTTGTGGCTAAAGAGGGAAACTTTTGAAATTGGCAGTAGCAAGTCTCACTGAGCAGGAAAAGACTATAATACGGTAGCAGTATCTCCATGGCCAGGCCAATATTATTCACGCAGGAGATGCTGTGTGTTGTGGGTTAATGAGTTTGGGGTAGTCTCCGTAGCACAATATGACAGTCTTTGTATATGTGACATGTGGAAATAAGTTAAAGACTTCAGTACAAACTGATTTATCTATCAACAAATGTTCACATAATAAAATATACAAGACACAGAAGATACATGTATATGCAGTGACTCTCATAAAAGACTCAGATTTTCAGTTTGTAGCTTAATAAATGAAACGTTAGCTCCCTGCTGTCTTTAGCTAGTAACTAGCTAGCTTGTGTGCTAGCTATGCTTGTGTGTCCCTACAGTACACACAAGCATAGGCATTTTAGCTGTGCTTGTGAATCCTGTTGATTCCAAAGATCTTCTAGGTTTTAATTTTTTAATGGAGTCATTGAGAATTTGGAAATTGTTATGCTGGACAATTCCTTATAAACTACAGCTTATCGTGTAGACAGCACAGACATACCTAGCTGGCTAATGCATTCACACAGGAACATTCGCATTGGCATTTATAATATGCATGTGCATAGCATGTGGCTCTTGCTCTTTTCAGAGACATAACTGCATCCAGTGTAACAGGAAGTTGGAAAAATGCACTGCTCCTATCTGAACAATACTTCAAATTCACCTTTCTAGCTTAAGCCATATTTCCTCGGCCGGAGCATTATTCAGGCAGCAGAAACTTTTGGATAAATCTGGTACATTTCCACAGCAAAGAACAGAGGCTGTATTTAAAAGTTTTAAAGCAAGAATTTAAATCCCAAAGAAGGTCCTGATGAAAGGGTGGTGCTTTCCTGAAATTCAGAAATTTTACTATTATCACTGGTAGCTTGCAGCATAATAATATTACTTTTATGTATGTCAGCTAAATAACTTGCCCAGTCTTCAGTATTCTTCAATAGTGATTGAAATGCAAATAAACTGATCGACCATTTGAGGGAAACTTTTAGTGCATGGAAAAAATTTCTGTGTCGACAAATTTCTGCAGAGTTTCCATTTCTAGTGGAAATATGTCTACAGCCTAGTTAAAAGGTAACAAACTGTCTCAGAATTTAATTTATAGGCTTTACTGTCATTTGTCATTTGCATCTTACTTATCATTCTAACACAGACAGAACCAAGCTTCTTTCTTTTTGTTTCACAGACGTCTGCCTTTAATAGACTTTTTCTAGTCTCTGATTCTGTTGTAAGACCTTCATTTCCTTACAGGTATTTGATATTTTAATATAAAGCAACAGAATGTCTTTAATACTCTTTTCAATGCTGGGAAATTCAACTTGTATTAAGGTTACTGAGGCTACAGAGAGGTGTCCGACTTCCCCTGCTGTTCACTGAAGTGGTTTCACAATGTATAGAGAACCATTACTAAATTGGAATGTGGAGAAATTAAAAGATAGTATTTACATCCTGTGGGCCTGAACTTCTTATTTTATGACCATGAAGGGCTGTAATCAAATCTAATGACTCACAGTAGAGGATTGTCATGTCTTTCATAACTAAGTTCATATTTAACTTTATATTTAGGTAGTGCACAAATGATTTCTATTTTCTTACTTTTGCTTTTTCTCATATGTAAAAAAAAATACCTTCCAAGTGCTTCTAAGGAAAGCATAATAGTATTCTAAGACAGCTGCTTGTGTGTTGTGTTGTATTAAGATGCATACATTGGATTCCAGGAGAATTACCTTGAAAATATCTGGTAAAAGTGAGAATGGCTGGAAGACAGCTCAGAGTGTGTTCAGTGTTAAGCTTCAGTTTTTAGCAGCTATTCTAGTAAATGTACTTGTCTGTTCCCGCTGGCTAACACCGAGATTTTCTTCCTTGCTGATACCGTTTGTCTGTGTTTGTTAGGCCCCCTGTGTCATCACGATTTCCAGCCCTTCTTACAGCATTAAATTATTTAGCTGTTTTTGCAATTTGTGTGTCTGCAGTTCAGACAGCAGCTATTGTACCTGACCTCTTTGGAGCTCTAATGCTGCTTTCCTGCTAATTATGAGAACATTCATTCTGCTCCGGCTTGCAGACCACAACAAGCCTTACTGCTGTTTGAATTAAAATAAGGGAGCATGTGCATTTACTGATGTGCTGGATAAACTGGAAAGACATGATTACCTGATTATTAGTGCATCGTGTCAAACAGCCAGACAGTTTGTGTGTGTGTGTATTTTTTTTTTAATGCAGTTAGCCATGTTTAGCATTTTCCATCCACAGCAAATGATGTATTATTGCATAAGGGTACACACTGGAGCAAAGCTCTAACTTCTTTAAGGTGGTAATGTGTTTCTTCGGTGTAACTTTTTGAAAGTTAGGAGCCCTATAGTCACACTGGCATCAGTTGAGAAACTTACTGCAGTGACTCACTTTCTTTTGGCACTGTTGGGGAAATTGGAGCACAGATACTACCAGTTGGCTCCCGGTTGTTTAGTCTAACAGTAGAGAAGAGAAGCTATATAGTCTGAGACTCTCGTAGGCGGTAACTAAAACTTACACCCCTGAGACTGGCATGTCATATGAAGCAATCTGTAATGTCTGCTGTGTATATGAGGAATTAATTTTGGCTGTCCACAGACTGAGCTGTGGCGAGGCTCCCATCGGCTTCCAGATAAGAAAGGAAAACTTAGAGCTGAACTCTGCGTTTTATTTTTTCACTGTCTAGTAATGTCAGAACATGTCAGAGCACAGCGGAGGTACTTTACAATAAGCTGCTAGCAGTAATAGGTGGAGTGTGGCAGTTGTTGCACATCTGGGAGTAACACTATAGTGAATGCTACGCAAACTTTTTGATTTTCTGTTCAGACGGATTTGTATTTCATACGTCTGACAGCTCATATTTGGAGTGATTTATTGCAGTTGCAAAATACAGTTAAGAGTTTAGCATCTGGGCTCCTCACAAATATGCTATACGTTAAACACGGGGGCGATGAGTATATCCTCTGCTGTAGCGTGTAGGTGGTGGATGGGTTGAAACAACAAACATCGATGTCAAGCAGCAGCAGCTATCAGTCTGAGATGACTGGGACACAAACCCTCCGCCTCTCTGTATATGTTTGAATAGCTGTCTTGATGTAGTTCAAGTGTTGCAGTGGTATATGCTTAGATTGCTATATTTTTTGTGGGGGGGGTTAGTATTTTGTATGCCTTTGTCTTCATAAGAATTAGTGGTTAGCACTGTTTCCTCACAGCAAGGAGGTCCTGAAGGTCCACCATCAGGCCGGGGCCTCTCTGTGTGGAGTTTGTATGTTCGCCCCGTGTTAGCGTGGCTTCCTCTGACAGTCTTCTGGCGGGCTTAGTAGAGTTAGATTAACTGGTGATTCTAAATGAATGGTTGTCTGTCTCTCTGTGTCTGTCTGGTGCCCTGTCTGGGGTAGCCCTATGGTAGCTAGGATAGGCTGTAGTTAACTTTCACCTTCACAATAACCAGCCAAACAACTACTCACAAGCCAATTATTAACTAACTGGTAAACATTTTTATTATCGTCATGTTTCATTATTAACAGTAATTAAAATAAATAACTGTGTAATTAACCATGAATTCACTGTTTATTACAGAAGGTAAGAACAAACTATGAACTATGACTTTTAGCATATTAACTACTTTAATTTAACACATTAGTGTGCTGACATCATGCTGTTAACAGTAACACAACTACTGGACAAACCAAACTGCTAGTGGTGTATGATGAAAAATGTTAGTATGACCAACATCAGTGCAATTTAATGTCTTCTGTTTGTGGCAGATTCACCAAAAGTCGAGGTGATCATGCATGTCTAGTCCAATAATCTATTTATGTTTAAGATCTTTTAACCAGGGAAGGCACCGGCTGTGTCCTTGGCGTTATATCTCCAGTGAGTTTTTTTTTTTTTTTTTTTTCTTTTAGGAC
>VUQG01022039.1:18148-29327 GCA_015106755.1 Etia nguti | reverse complement strand
TTATTTTTCCAGTGAGTTTTTTTTTTTTTTTTTTTCATTTAAGGACATTCCAGTCACATCAGGAGCGTTTGAGAAAAGGTGCGTTTAGTCTGCAGTGTCTTTTACGTATTTTGAAAATTGACCAGATTTTCTATGCTCTTCCTGTGTCTGACTTTCAGCCCTCGTCATCTGCTCTGCGCAATTTGACGTTGCTCCAGTGAAAACTAGACCAAATGGTATTTTGAGAGACAAGGAGCTTCTGGAAGCTGCTAGGGGCTCATATGGTAGAATTTGAGTCATTGTCTTGAGTGGGCACTATTAGCTCTGCTGGCCTGTGCAGCTGCTCCCCGTGTGTTGTCAGGGTTAGCCTGGACCAAAGTGGTGGACTAGCCACGAGACTAACATTGATTAACATTGCCATCCAGTTCTATCACCCTGAAGTGATGTTGCTTATGTGGTGTGATGTGGAAATAAAAACAGGATAGGTGATTCCCTTTTTTAAAGATATCAGCTCCAAGTTACACTCTGGAGACTGAATAAATAGTAGCGATAGCGTAGTGTAGCATCTTAGGAATAACACGACAGCGTCTCTGTGGTCTTTAGCACCTTTGTGTGCTTTATTCTCTGGGCAGAATCTACTCCATCACTGGCCAAGAGCAACAGCCTAAAAAAGCTCAACATATCGCCCCTCCGTCACTGATTTGTGATTCTTGTAACTGGCAAGCTCTGCTTCTCCCAGGAGGCCTGCACACTGCCTTCTGTTTTCCTTGCTGGACTCCTCAGTTAGCACAGATAAACACTTGTTAAACAGAAATCCCAACCTCCCAAGCTGTGCGTAGCAATCCAAACAAAGGAGCTAATGGTTGTATTTTGTTAAAAAAAAAAAACAACAACAACAAAAAAACTACTGAGAACGAGTCAAGAGCCAGTTGAAAAATGCAGATAACTCAAATCAAAGCCATGCGCAAAAGCCAAACATGGACTGGGGAGGAGACAGCTATTACAAGTGTAAATCTGTAGACCTTCCGGGGTTAGGACACAGTGTCCACTAAAGGAAAACACCCAGTGGAACTGTCATACTCAATTTGCATCAGTGTGGTGGAGCAGAGAGAGGGAGAGAGACAAACAGACAGAGACAGAGTCAGAGAGGGAGAGAGAACAGAGCAAAAAGCTTAACAAGGTCAACAATGCATTTGAGGGCTGCTCGACCTCTTATCTGTTTTTGCAAAACTGCAAGCTGCGCACACACATGCAGATCAACTTTGCGTTTTTATTTCACTATGCAATCAGACATGACAGTGGCCAACGGAAAAATGTTCAGGGTGATTACTGTGACAGGTTCTTGTCTTTATAATAACACAAGATAGTGTGAATGCATCCCTAAGCCTGAATATTTTACCAGGAATATGATCTACTGAGTGCAGAAGCTACCCTACTGTAGCAGTTTATGGACCTACTATAAACTAAAAATTATTTTCTCATTATTATTTGCTCAAAAAGCAGAGAGTTTTACAGTCACACAACTGGACCTCATATTCTGGTTATAGATCTCCATGACAACAGGAATACGAGGGTCATTTTTCTTCCCTATAGTTTTTGCACCAAAACTACAATGTGAAGGTCATAAGCCCTTTCCAGGTTCTGACACAGTCCACAGAAAGCCGTTTCATCTGTGATACAGAATGCAGAAATTCAATTTACCGGCTGTGAAATTTATAAAAGAAAGCTGCATTGCTTCAGAATTCGTTCTAGCTGTGTTATGCCAGACTAAATACACTCTCTTCCCGTTTTCCTGTACCTGTTGGTTACCTCTGCTTTCATATTCACAAGTCTTTTGAAGGTTCTCCTTGACAGGTTTGAATTTATGCCTTCAATCTGCTGACAGCCACGCTGAAATCCATCAGTTCTGCTGCATGATTTTTAAAGGTTAACTACAAATGTAAAAATATATGAGGGGATCGCGTAAAAAGAAGCCCCCTTGCTCTGTGCGTTTTTTAAATGTACCATACTTGCCACTGTTTTCAAAAGATGAATGCTCTAATCAGTCATGGCTATCATCGCACTGACTGTATTTGCTTAAAATGTTTTTTTGTGGTATTTTAACGTGGATGAACTTTTTTTAAAATAGTTTTTGATTTTTCTGCACAGACTGTGGGCAGTCCGACACAAAAGATGACCAACAGAAAGAAGACTGTTGATCTCTGTAGCTGATGGTTTAAAGCTGTGAGAGATTTGAAGTTGGCTGCAATTCTAAAATTGTCAGAAATTTTGTGAGAACACTTCACAATGTGACCTGTGCTGTGACCTACTGACAAACCAATACAAATCCAACGCAAAGTCAAGGAGGGTCAACTGGACACCGACTAAAAAACCCCACAACAAACTCAACAGGAACAGATGAAAGAAAAATGTGCAAAAATAAGATGATTGGGATTCCAGTAAACAAGTAAACATAGCTGAGCTGTGGCAGCAGAAGCCTTGCTTGAATGGCGTGTCCTCCAGCGATTATCATGACAGTACCAAGGAGCACTTGTTTAACAAGTGTTTATTTGTGCTCACTGAGGAGTTGAGCTTGGAAAACAGAAGGCAGTGCGCAGGCCTCCTGGGAGAAGCAGAGCTTGCCAGTTACAAGACTCACAAATCAGTGATGGCGGGGCGATATGTTGATGCCGTTGCTCTTGGCTAGTGATAGTGTGGATTCTGCCTAGAGAATCAACTGCACCACGGTGCTAAAGAGAGAGACCCTGTTGTGTTATTCCTCACATCCTATAGTGCACCATAGTGTTTTTCTATTTATTCTGTATACACAGCATCACAGGCGAGACAAATAACTTTAAGCTGATATCTTTGAAAAGGGAATCGCCAATCCCTTAGGCAAACCTTTCACCCAATCAGCATTCAAACAATAACGTCATCACTGTGGGCCTATTTGTTAATGGGTTATTGGAGGAGTGCATGGATTGCATACTCAGAATTCTTAACCTGTGCAGCTAAATACCTGTGCAAATGACACAAATGCAGTACCAAGAATTCCACTTCGGGGTGCTGCATTCCATCTCTGTGCATATTAAGGAGCTCACCACAGGAGGATATGGATGCCGCTTCCTGGTTATTATAAGCTTAACAATATTTGCTTGTTTTACCTAATAATATAACAGTCTGACCACTTTACAATGGGCACATGCCACTGATCCACCAATGAAATTCCACCAGCCACTTTTCAGTCTCGGTGTAGTTCCCACAGCCTTACAGTAATTGCAAAGAGGCACCTTCCAGTTGGTTTAGTTTCCTGTAGAAATGCAGAGAATTCTACAGCCTGAACGGGCATAGCGTAGCAGAAAAGTCTTAGATTTTGTGTGTAATAAACCAGAGTGTGGCAAATTAATTATGATTCCAAATATGGATTTTTTTTGTCTTCACTGAGCTTAAAATTCTCCCAGTTTAAGTGTGAACGTGAGTAGAGTGAAAACTATGCCTACATTAAGCTGTCTAAATTTACTTTTAAGTAAAAACACTTTGCCTCATTAACATCCTCAGATTGTTTTAGCAGGGAGCTCTGTCCACTGTGAAACACCTGAATAGCAAGAAAACTACTGAATCTCGTTTCCTTTGCTCTCTTTTGAGCGTAGAAATCGGAAAAGTAATCAATCAGAGAATTCTGAAATGCCAAAGATAATGCTTTTCCCACCCATGCCCTCAACAGTTAAAACAGAAAACATGTCAGCCAGTCATGTTGTATGCAACAACATGACTGGCTGACATTCTTGAATACAACATGTATAGATTTCTCTCAAGTATGGCAATGCACTGTCATTACTTTAACTTTGTGCAGACCAATCGTATTCACTGCCAATCACCATCACCAATGAAGGCTCATTTGAAGCTACAGAAAACCTTGGCTGTGCACTAGAATGTCAGCCATAAAAGTTAAAGCCAACCAAAGCTGACTTAATTTACTGTTTTGGAAAAAAAAACAAAACAATCCTTCAAAGTTTCAAATTTGCAGATAAAAGTTTTTTCTGTGACTTGAGGCCTAAAAAACAGGGAAAATGATGCCCTTAAAAACTAAACTGGCTCATTATGGTGGTACTCTGAAGATCACAGCCTGGAGAAAACGCACTTTTAAAATCTAAGTGGCAGTTTTGGAAGCTCGCATCGATTTTGTCTTCAGTCAATTTCCATGCATCTTTACTGTTTGAACTTTGAACTCTGCTGCATTTCCTCCTCCAGTTTGTCTTTTCAATCTCAGCCAATTTGCTATTACTTCTACCCTGTTTACAAGTCACAAATACAAGTGTTTGTGCTTCATTTTGCACTGCGCTTGCTGAGAGTTTTTGCAAAACTGTGGTTTGTTTTCCAAGCATCTATATTAATGCTCACATTAAAAGTATGTTTGAGTATTAAAACACATACACACAGTTCAAACACCCAAACACACCCTGCATACTACAATACTCAGTACACACACATGCATGTACACAAACACCCCTGTATTGTCATTCAGTGATACAAAGTCTGATGTTTGTAGAATACCATATGACTGAAAATAAGGTTTTCTTTGAATCATTTTCTTTGGGTCTAACCGATTTTTATTTTTTTGTATCATTTTAAACGGGAACTATTTTTTTTCCTGATATTCAGTGCCATGAAAAAGCATTTGCTCCCTTCCAATTAGTTTTTTTTATATATGTCAAACTAATTTTAAGATAGAGAAAATCAGAGTAAATGCAAAATGCAGTTTTTAAAATGTTAATTTCATTTATTAAGAACAAAATATCCCAAACTGCCTGTCCCTGTGTGAAAAAGTAATTACTCCTAAACCTAATAATTGGTTGTGTCACTCCTGGGAAGGGTCACCACTGTTCCAAGTTTTCTCAATTTGTGGATAATGGCTCTCACTGTGGTTCACTGTGAGTCACAAAGCCTGACAAATGGCTTTGTTACCCTTTCCAGACTGACAGATGCCAATGTCCTTGTTTCTCAGCTGTTTCTTTAGAAACACTATGTGTCGATTTGTGAGATCTTTTAGCCTACTTACTGACAGGTTCTATTTAAGTGATTCCTTAATCCAAGAGGTCTAGCAGTAAATTGTACTCAGCTTGCCAGAAATCATTATTAATTAGGGTTAGAAGGCCTACTTCAGCTGCCCGCAAGATGTAGGGTAAACCCTGGACAGGTCACCAGTCTGCTGCAGTGCTGTTAAGTGCACCCAAAGTCACATATAAGGGCAGAGTTATCAGTTAACCTCACCCCACATCTTTGGACTGTGGGAGAAAACCAGAGTACCTGGAAACTCAGGGAGATCATGGAAACACCACAGAGAAAGACCCCAGCCTGATAGAGGATTCTGACCCAGGGCATTCTTGCTGTGAGGCAACTATGTATAAAGAATGATGAAAAAGCTAAATGAAATAGTAGAGGTCTCATAAAACTAACTATGCTAAATATACAACAAAGATTAAATGTTTTTATTTCTAGTCAAATTTGTCAATATTTTAGGAGCTGTTGGTGTGTGTGTATAGTAAATGTTTGTTCTGGCCCTAAAAAGTATCCTCTGTGGAAGAGTAATTTATCACTTAAACCAAAAAAACTAAACATTTTCAAACATTAACAGCTCAACTTAATGAGCAAACTGAAAAAACTCTGACAGCTACTCCCTAAATAGAATAGCTTTTTTCTGTGCTGTCATAATACTTAGGCAGGTTTCAGTCCTTACTGACATACTGTGTCGCGTCCTGCTCTCGGGCAAGTCTAGCCAGTTGTCTCTGAGACTGCTGAAACACATACATGGGTGACACTAAAGCAATTCAGAGGTGAAGCATCCAACCAGACCTCCACATACATCTCACGGCAGTGCAGGTCCAAACCATGAAGTGAATGCTGTAATCCATTCAAGCTGGCTGAAAGGAGCATCAGCATGCAGCGAGCCTGGAGGGAATGAAGCTTATCTGTTCTCCTAACACAAACATGATGGGATCTGTTTGCCCACTGGCTGCTTAGGGCGATGGAATACCAATGGCTTAACACACACTTTTTAACATATGCGTGCACCCAGGGGCCCTCTCTCGTTGAAAATGCTACAACTGCATCCATGCGTCCATGAGGCCAAACAAAGTTGCCATTTTTGGCCAAAGTGCATATCTGTGATGCACCCATGAACACCAAGACACACATATTGACTGATAGCATGTGATGGCCCTTTCTGACGCACTTTGCATTTCAGCTCAGAGCGCTATTGTGGACTCTGGAGAATCATCTATTCTTCTGGAGTCGTGTAACTCTTATCGACAAGCTCGTGAAGCCCAGAGGGCGCATGCAAACAAACAGCAAAGGCACACAACAGACACATGCATACATTTACATCACAACTGCATGTTTAAACTTCCGCACACAGTGGAAATATTACTGTAGTGTCACATTGTTGAAGTGGTGTCTCTGTGTCAGGCCTAAATTGGCCTTTGAATATGCTAATGCTTCAGCTGGAAGCAATTTAGAGAGGAGGGGAGCATTAATGTGAAGTACCTCATCCTTGAACCAGGCAGCCATGCTCGCAGTGACACAATTACACTGATCACACAGCCTTTACGCCACAGCTAATACACACGCATTCAGCGGCACCGCCACGTTCACACAGTTTCTCATTCAGACCTGTCAAACTGACAACTCTCACCATGGAACAATTTGGCTAAATGAGCTTAAGTGGATGAGAAATGAAATGAAAAACAGAGAGGGGAAAAAAGAATGATCCTTTTGTGCTGGGATTTCCCTGTGAGAGGTTCAGATGGTGGAGCACATTCACACACCTATGAGAATACGGCTGTGTGCGCTGTTACTGTATCAAGCCAACGCATTTAGAATGAGACAACAGTGATGCAAAACAAGCACTCATGACTGTAATACTGAGTCCTCTGTAGCATTGACAAGCTCCCTCTTTTTGAATTATTTTCCATATTTACCCCCCAAACTACGTTCATAATTTATGACGCTGTGGTCATCAAACAGATAGATTTGCTATGTAGGTAAACACAACAATGATGGTGTTGATCAGAAATTTGAGGCCATGCTTGAATTACAAAAAAAAAAACCCACTCCCTCTCACCCACTGGTGGGTAGTATATGTGTTTCTTAAGCTTGCACACCAGAAGCCTGGGAGTATGAGGGCTCTGCACAGCATCTTAACTCTTCCTAGGACCCCAATCTTCTGGACAGAGAGCTCCATCTGCTCCAGTTGTTCCTTCAGCCCCTGGTACTTCTCTGTTTTCTTGTGCTCCATCTTCCTAATGTTGGTTGCACTCCAATGTTGGTTGCTGTTGGTCCTCAACCATAGCCAGACATAGTGATGGTTGAGAAAGAGCAGAAGACCACGTTGATGATGTGGTCTTCTGTCGGAGACCTGGGTAGTTGTAGCTCCCCTGTACAGTTGCTATTCTGCCTTCTGGCAATTCAACCCCTTTAGTCCAGATCACCTTGCCTCTCTTTGAAACCATTTGACCACAGGCCCGAATAACATCCAGATTTCCTTACTTTAGATCCTGGTGAGGTGGATCAGTGAGTCAGTGTCTCACTCATATAGTTTGATGTCATCCATGTACAGGAGGTGGCTGATAGTCACTTATTCCTGAATCTATGTCCATATCCGCTCTTTGTGATGAGCTTGTTTAGGGCATTGAGGACCTGCAGAACAGCTGTGGGGAGAGTACATCACCTTTATATGATGCATACTTGATGGTAACTTGTGCAGTTGCCTTGGAGTTGGAATAGAAATTTATGAGAGACCGTCATTCTTGTGAGAACACCATGATACAAGTGAACATGCCAAACTATCAACATTGCAAATATTGCAGCTAACAGCTACTTCCAAGGTCTCCAAGCTCTTGTGCAGGTGCACTAAGAAAAGTGTGAGTACTGGAAATACAGATGTTCGCCAACAAGACCAAGTGCAGCAGAATCACATGAGCTGAAATTATCCAGCAGCCTGTCAAAAACCATTGGGACACCAATAGACCATCTACAATCCAGAGAAGTAAAGTGTCAAATCTCAAAAACTCAAGATTTGGGTGTTCAGAAAAATTCCAGCAAGTCTTCTTGAACGAGATGTCAAAACCTGAAACATCTGGCTGAGATTGCTACAGAGATGAGCGTCTGCAGGCAATGGAAATTATTGAAAGGAGGTTGATTGTGGGTCTGCGGATGTATTTCTGAGGAATTATTTGCTACAAATTCTTAATAAATTCAGTCAGTCATAAAAAAACAAACAAACACTATATTAAAGATGGCATAGTGTTGGGGTCTAAAAAGTGAAGCCTGCATTCTTTCCATTCTGTCAATATATCAGGCAGTGAGATATATATATATATATATACAGAATATCCCATATTTCCCATCAAGCTTGCTACCATGACCTGACAACTTAGCACTCCTTCCTCTTGTCCAAATATGTTCAATTCTGGCTTCATAAAACCATCATGGCACCAGCCAAAAAATGTAGTCCAAACCAAATGGGTGGCAGTACGCTGGCTACATTAATCTTTTACACCTTCTTCTTTGTCTTTCAGCTGCTCCTTTTGGGGGTCACCACAAGCTCACAAACACCAACTGGTGTGAGGTCAAAGTGGCCATGTCCATCATTAACATTGTCTATGGTTATAAGGAGCTACTCTCAGCCACAAGAAGAAGAAGAACTCATATATCAAATTCATAGCAGGCTTTTGACAAGTTCTTCAACATGCATGAAGCAGCCAATCAACTGGCTAACTTAAAAACCTGTGCGCAAGTATGTATGAAGTATACCTGAAGCAGCTGCTTACTGCAGTTTGGTTATATGAACATGCATACAGTATATTAGTGGCATCGTCAGGGAAGTGCCGTTCAGCAGCCTGTTTCTTTCACAAAGGAGCTGGAAACATTTTATAAGTGGCACATATAGACATAATTAGAGCTGAAAGATTATGTTAATAAGACTGTTGTTGTATTGGCAGAACAAAAAAAATGACTGCCTGTAGCTGGGGCTTGTAACATCTGCACACACACATGCCACTATCCACACACAAACACACACACAGAGACACAAGCACGTGACTATTCCTCCGAAGGGACGGGATAATTGGCTGCTGAGCGAGAGCCCCCTTCGGCTCTCCTCATTAGCAGCCGTGGAGTTCTTTAGCGTGTGCGAGCGCACTCGAACCACGCAAACACATGCAGCACGTGTGTTTGTTCAAAATGCATGTCACGTCACATTTATGTGCGTCGGCGATCATCTTCTTTGATACCGTTGATGCTTTACTGTAGTTTCCCATACAAATAAAAGCTACTCTAGCAACTGTATTGTGTATGTGTGTGTGTGTTTGTCTACAAGCATGTGTCTAATTCTCATTAGGTGGCCTACTTGATGATGCAGTAGTGCTTTTTCCTCCAAGAGGAAATAATATGAGGTAATCTTGCAGCATTAGGAAGCCCCATGGTTAACTTGGAGAGCTCCCCTCTCAGCTGCAGCCCACAGTGCAGATGAACTGACCTCTTCACACCTTCAAATAGAGAGAACTCTCTCATTCACACAATAAACATTAAACAAACCAACTTTTCAAAATGTTTTATGCCTTTTGTTCTACTCCTCTTACAATTCTCATGCAGATAGAGGATGGATGTCAAGTTTTTTATCGTGTGCATTTATTTTTCCAGCGCAAATACCAAAGTTTAACATTTGATAAGATTGAGCACTGCCTTTGAGTCACACGGAGGACGATTTTAAAAAAAGATGTGAACTTGGAGGCATGAAACCCAGATAAAGTCCAGCTAATAGAGAAGCATTCAGAGGCTGGGAGTTGGAGAGTTACCAGATGCTGCAGGCTTCATGCCAAAAGCCATGGCAGAATGAATAGAGCCAAGGTCTATTCATTGATTCTCTGGGTTGTTGCACCACCAAGGGCGCCACTGGAGTTGTTATGTGTCAAACTGCATGCAGGATGCAGTTCATAGCATGGAGCGCAATTTCAAACCGGCCATGACCTTTCCAGTAAAGTTTCATCAATGAGCCAGAATCATATGCAGAATTGAAGAGTTGAATGAGAATTAAAGTACAGCTCCAGCTCAAGGACAAACAGCCGACGACTTATCAGAACGTGACGGTTTTTTGCTAATCGTTGTTCTGCATCCATAACTGTTGGTCACCCTTCCAAATCTGAGGTCCTTATAATACTGCTAACTGCTCAAAGTAGTTGGCAGTTTATGAACAGCCAACAGCCGTTCTCAAACTGAGAGAAAATCTTGGTCTTATGGAACAATTTCTGTTTGCTGTGGGCGAATGTTACTAAAAATTTGCTCGAAATTATAAATTATTTCTCCAAAAGTTGATTCTGTTCATCTGGACGTAGCGTTTTGTGGGAGAAACGTTTCGTCACTCATCCAAGTGACTTCTTCAGTCTCAGCTGACTGCAGGTTTCCCCAATCTTATAAACAGTACATTTGCATAACGACTGAAACCAGCCCACTGAAGGAACAATGGGCTGGGAGGTCAGTTCCTTAATCTTAATTATGCAAATTCTCATGACCATTGATCATGAGATTGATCATGAGATATAAATTATTTTATTTTATTAATTATGTGCTTTTCATTATTTTCTGAGCACCAGCGTATATCCTGTCACAATGGTAAATATACATATTAAACATGGCCAAAGTCTGAAATAACGTGGTCACCATCTACAAAAGTAAGCCAAGCGAGCGAAAAGCTCAGACTTCATGCTTCTCAAACACTGGCTCACAGATCATATCGATGTCATTAACTGGATATCCCTAACACAGTCGTTTAAGACAGGCTGGGAAAACTGAAACTTCGTCTACCTTCCATTGAAATCCACTGAAGAAGCAGACAATCAGATGAAAATTAAAATCTACTTAAAGCAGTGACTCTAAAATTCAAACCTTTTTTTCCCCCACTTTTTGTAACCATCGTGTGAAATAAACTTCTAGCTTACAGGGATGAGGAAAGGAGCTGAAGCAGCTTGATATGGACGAACTCAGGTGTGGTGTGAATGAGGCACGGTGGGTCCAGGGATCATAGTTTCGAGCCATTTTGTTACACGCGGCTGCAGCTCTCAAGCTGCCAGCCGCAAATACACCACACCACAACAACCCTTGCAACCCCAATTCCCCGTGTTTTAAACACGGCGGGCGTGATTGCGGATGCCGTGCAGGTGCGTCC
>VUQG01022039.1:0-18128 GCA_015106755.1 Etia nguti | reverse complement strand
CCGCACGGCACCGCCGACCACGCCTCACCACACACCCCCATCGCCCGATTGAGGCCGGGGATCCATCCGGCCGAACCTACTCCCCCCCAACCGGCTTCCAACCCAGCGACAGGGCCGTGTCCCTTCCGGAGGCCGCCCACGCCTCCAGCTGTGGCAGCGACGCTGGTCTGGAGGCCGGCCCCCCCTCCAGCTGCGGTGGCGATGCTGGTCCGGAGGCCGGACACCTGGCGAGCAGGCACCCTGCAGGCACGGTCGTGAGCCCCCGGTCACTGGCGGCTGGACCGGCGTCCGTTGTTCCGGGACAGCTCGCGTCTCGCTCTCAGCCCCAGGTCGCGTGGGACCCCCTGACACAGGGACCTCCATCTCCCCACGCGGCTCCTCCATCGCCTCCGGCTGGAGCAGCTGCTCCACTGCTCCCGGCTGGACAGGACCCTCGTGCACCTCCTCACTCTCTGGCTGGAGCGGCTCCTCTACCGCTCCCACCTGGAGCAGCCCGTCGCGCGGCTGCTCCCCCTCCTCCGGCCGGCACGGGCCGCTGCGCGCCTCGTCTACCACCTCCAGCTGCTGAGGTGCCTCACGCGGCTCCTCCACCGCTTCAGCACCGTCGGGACACACCTGTGGGGGTGGCGCCCAGGCCCAGAGCAGCGCCGCCAGCTCCCCAATCCTTTCCAGGTTGTGCTCGGTCTGGTCCAGCAGCTCTTCCTGCTGGCGACGCACCTGCTCCCGCTGGGTTGCCGTCATTTCGGCCACCAACTGGGCCTGCTCCTCCCTTACCTGACTCCGGTAAGGACCCGCCGTGCCGCCTCCTGGGTTTCAGCACCAGTGTGGTGTGAATGAGACACGGCGGGTCCAGGGATCATAGTTTCCAGCCATGTTATTACACAAATACACCACACCACAAAAACCTTTGCAACCCCAATTCCCCGTGTTTTAAACACAGCGGGCGTGATTGTGGATGCCGTGTAGGTGCGTCAGCACGGCACCGCCGACCGCCTCACCACATCAGGGACCACACCATGGCTTAGTATATAGTTTAAGTTAAATCCGGATTATTTTGAACTGTGAATCATGCACAGATACTATAAAGATTAAAAATTTGAAGCTGAAAATGAGTGTAATAAGTCCCCTTGAATCTTACCAGAAAGTTTAGTCCTTCTGTTTTGAATGACATCAGCTGCCTGGTGATATTCTTGCTTTTTATAATTGCCTAGTAATATTACTGCATTATTCATGACATTAAGTCACATTGCCCTCTTGACTAATAAAAAGGCAATAAAACTGTCCACTAAGTGAGTTACCTGCCAGTAGGACGTTCATTCCTCTTGGCTCATTTGAGAAGCATCAGTGTGATCATAAACCTGACCGAGGTCACTCTAGAAAACTGGTCAAAGTGCTGTCACTGTCTTTTACATAAGAGAAACATGACCTAATATTTACAATCTTTGTATACATTTAATAAATAAAGAATATCTTTGGTTTAGAGCCGTGCCACCGGTGGTTAGCACTGTTGCCTCACAGCAAGAAGGTCCTGAGTTCAATTCCACCATCAGGCCGGGGTCTTTCTGTGTGGAGTTTGCATGTTCTCCCCGTGCTTGCGTGGGTTCTCTGCGGGTACTCCGGCGTCCTCCCACAGTCCAAAGACATGCAGTTAGTGGGGATAGGTTAATTTGAAACTCTAAATTGCCCATTGGTGTGAATGCGGGAGTGAATGTGAGTGCGAATGGTGGCCTGTGTCTATATGTTAGCCCTGCGACACACTGGCGACCTGTCCAGGGTGTACCCTGCCTAAGACAGCTGGGATAGGCTCCAGCCCCCCCCCCACGACCCTGAAAAAGGATAAGCAGAAGTGAATGGATGAATATCTTTATACTGATCAAACCAAATTTATTTACCTGTCATTCAGTATATACTTTACTTGATTTTTCAAGGCCAAGGAACTATCATGTAACTTTCTCTTCTCTTGTTTCATTTTGAGATTCTGCTTTTAATTTGGTTTGGTCTCAGTTAGCTTCCACAGTGGTTTTTGCTTGTTTCAGTTTATTGTTTAAAAATGATTATTTTTAGTTTAGTTTTTATTAGTTTCAGTGTTTAGTGTTTTCAATTATTAGAATACAGGAGGCATTTCTCAAGGGCAAAATTTAAGTACTGAAGTATTAAGATGCAACCAAAACAGTTTGTCAAGGCTTCTGTGTAAGTCCTACTAAAAAGGAGACTAAGGGACAGGTTGGCTGATGGCATTCTTATTAGCAACTTAAATTATTATGTGGCCAAACTCATATGCCTTGATGAATGTTTAATAACTCTAGCAGAGAAAAATAAAGGTATTTTATATTACTTGTTCAAACCTCCCTTGAGTACCTGGACATGGCCATTACTCAATTTTTTCCATTTTTCTTTTTACCATTAAATAAGCTTCAATGAGCAAAGGTGGGCTGAAGGAGTTCTGACTTATTTTTTTTCCTCTTCACTGCCTTTAACTAAATATTCATGTTTAATGAAATTTCTTTTTTCAATTGCAGATTGAATGTCTTGATTACACAACACGATCAATAGATTTCAGAAACTTCTTAAACTCAAAAAAGGGGTTATGTTTCCAGTGGAGAACTGTAAGTCCAACATGGATTGTACAGTGCTCTACAAAAGGAAAGGGGTTTGCAGACAGTTGTGTGAATTTGGTGTTACAAATTTTGTATGTGTTTTGAAGATACTACGTGATCTGTCTCATTTGTTCTTTGAAGTAAGGTCAGCAGTTAGAAGAACCTTTGACCTCAGGATAATAATGTACAATGTTAAAAATAAAGTGCCAGATTGTGAATAATTGCCACAGGGAGGCTAGTGTGACTGACTAGTGCTTGCATGCCCCTGGTTTGCTAGCTCATTAATGGTATATAGTGGCATAAGGTGTGTGGTAGTTCACCAACAAGTCCTTCCTTTTAGCATCACAAAGTTGTTGAAGTACAGCCAGCTGCAGAATGATGAGAGGAAGAATGACCAGGCTCCTTCTAATCTCAGGTTTACCTCTAAACCAAGAGCCAAGTGTCTCTGAGTCCTTTGAAAAAATGAAGCTCAGCAGCTGATGTTAATGAGACATGCAAGATTTTCTTTGGAAAAACACTACACAGAGTACAGCATCTAAGGTGCTTTTCTGCGGCGCTTGATATTTATTTTAGCTTAACGTTCTTCTTTGAAAAGAATAGCGCAGACAGTTTGTGCAGACACATTGTGCAGAGTCTCTCTTGGCAACCAGAAAAGAGACAAGAAGACAGGGGCACCGTCTTTGTCAGTTATGACCCTGCGTGTCAGCTGCTCTAATATTCCCTGACAAACGCCAATATTAAATGCTGGCGAGCCAGACAGAGACAAAACCCGATTTTATTCTTGCTGTCTAACAAACCCATCCAGAGACCAACAAGGATTTCTGTCCTTTTAAGTCACAGAAGCAGCACAAAGGTAACATTCACTGCTTTTACAAAGAAAAAAAAATATCTTAACACCCCCAGGCTAGTGACTCACGGCAGAAAATCACTCTTGGCACATAAACCCTCAAACTACCAAAATAAAGCATATTTTCTATTATATTTTTTCCTCAAGGACTATTAAACAGTATTTTCAGCTGCTTAGGTCATGCCATCAAAGGTGCTTCCCTGAAAAATTATTAATAGAAGTATTCTTTGCAACTCCCGGAAAATCTGAGAGGTGACAGGAGCAAGCGCGACTAGATCTGGGTGCAGAAGCCTGTGGAACGTCACGTCTTTTCCTCACAGAATCAATTCTCCAGACACCGGAACAAAGCTTATTGGTATTCCCCATGTGATCTGCTAAAGATGAGGAAACACAGTGTTTGCTGTTGTCAGGAGGTGCTAATCCTCAAATAGCAGATACAGCTAAACCTGAATGACATGGGGGGATATGAAAGCGCACACGCTGAATCCCAAATGCTAGACACTAGATCGTTCCAGGATATGCCTATTCTTAGACATTCATGCTCCAGATGTTTCTGCCTGTCACAAAGTTAGCTGTGTATTAACTTTAATTCTATGGATGTATAAAGACCACCCCACCCCCTCCTTAAAAGTTCTTTCCTCAGGTGTCAGCTGAGATAGGGCAAGTACAGCATGCACATGAGATGTCTGACAAAAGCACTGAATAGAATGTCCATGAAGCAGCTCCACACAGCATCATGTGGAGATGTCCAGACCACAAGTAGCAGACTGTGACTGGGCTGCAGATGCCACTGCCGAGGGTGCTATACTACTGCTGTGTACCCTTGAAAAGACAATTTACTCCCACCAGCTCCAGGACTATTTGCTTTACAGGTGATGCTTTGCTGCTGCAACAGATTTTTTCATATTCTCAATTCCAGCTCATCACACGTTGATCACACTCTTCTCATACCAATGTACCAGGTACCCATTTTGGATCTTGCTCAATACAGTTTTGCTGGATGATGGAAGGTTTCATGATGGCAGGAATTCCAACCAGAAGACCGGAATTTGGGGTCTGTCTACGCCTGCTATGTTCTGTCGCTGTTTTGCCACTAAGTATAGTTAAACTTGATGACTTTTTTGAAAAAATAAAATAAAGTTGACTTAAATTCAATACAACATATTACAACCTAGCAGACAACTCTGTTGCTGCTGAAAAGTTTGTTAAAATATGCCAAAGTAGAAGTATGTCAGTGGTGGAAAAGAGTTGGCCGATACATTATACTGCATATTCGATGTGTTCCGGTTGCCATCTTTGTGAAATTGACATGAAATTCACTTTATAGGTTGTCATCATTAGAGTGAGGAGGGCGGATTATCCAGGCTAAGCTCCTTCGCTACAGGCTTGTCAATCACACACTCTTAGCTAGTAAGTGTGTGCTCTCCTACTGTTTCACTTTGCTAACCAAAGAGTCAGTCAGTGTACAAGATTTCCATCTTCTGTACCAGTTTATGTGCCTTCCCCACTGCCAAATCAAGGCGACTCCTAATAAAACTTACATATATCTTAGTAACCTACATGCTTCTTTTTAGATAGAACTGAAAAAAGTATGAAAAAAGTACTTTTAGCTACACTGTAACAAGATAAGTACATGCATTTATGAGTGATACTGGAGAGGGTGTTTGGCATAGATACACGCACACCATCATTCGCGTTTGGCAAAAAAGCCTCAGAACTATCTTTGAGATGAGGTTTTTTGGAAATGACATACTTATTCACCACAATGTGTTTTCTAATTAATGACAAGATTGAACAACATGACTTAGGAGGAGCAGACAATCAGTGCTATACTGTTCAAGCTAATCACAAAACATATTTTATTGATAATTAAATTTCTATTATAGAAATAAAAGTGGAAAAATGATCTGTGCAGTCTCGTTTTATTGGTTGCCATCCATTAATGCCAATCTGTGAAATGAATGAGTAAAATGACAAGGTCAGCGTTATTCCAATCAGATTAAAAGTTCCCTCCATGGTGCTAATGTTTAAATTAGCATCTTTAGCTTAAACAAAAATCTCCAAAGTAAGCAGAACAGCAGCTGTAGAGAAAGTCGGGCTCTGTTTAAAGATGGAGAGAGAGCTGAGAGCAAAGCTTTAAGAAATGGGTCAAATGCTGCTGATACGCTAGCAGCTCACACCTGAAGCCAAGTCTGTTTATCTGCTTTGCAGGGCAGTAGGTTTCTTTTCAATGCAGAAAAGTGGATTTATACGAAGGGACCACGAGTACAAAAGATCAAGTACCTTCTTTATGTGGACTGTGGACATGCTAATGCTGCTCCAAGGTCTGTTTGGCAGTGTTTAAATGGTTGTTAATTGTTGTTTTTCTTCCCAAAAAAGAAAAGACGGTATTATTAAAAATACATAGGTGTAGAATTATTATTTGAAAAAAAAATGTTGTTATATATAATATTGTTATGGACACCTGCCATCTCAATCAATGTGCCATTAGAGAAAGCTAAGCTTAATGGTTGATACATGCATTTAACTTTTTTATTACCAAACTGTATGAATTCATTTTACTTACAGTTTTTAAAGCATGTGAGAAAAAAAATCAGCAGTGATGGCACACATGTTGGATGAGCTTAGACCCCAAGGCCCACCCATAAGTGAAATGCTGTACGTACTTGCTTTATTGAATAATTTGTCTTTGATTGTTCTAAGTATAGAACATTTTAGCAAATGTTCATGGTTTAAATCCTTTATATGCTCAAGAACACTACAAGGTTTAGCTATTAGTTCCCATATCTGAGACTCCTGGAGCAACTAATGACTCCCAGTCTGTCTTTAAATGTTAGTAAAACCAATGTTCCTGTAACTCTGTATGGGACAGAGACATGCCACTAAACTAAGATATGTATATTAACATGTAGTATAAATCTAAAATCTAGGTTGTTCATAGTGACTCTTTGTGTTTATTTAAAATTAAAGTTGTATAAATTACAGAGCATTTAGAATGGAGTGAAGCAGTCTTGGGTTTGCTACCCTACAGTACTCCATATAATATGCATAATGTGATTTTGATATTTAATTGGTTGAAAGGAACCTATAAATGAACTATAAATGAAAATGTACTATTTTTATTATTAGTAGTACTATTAACATGAGACTTATCCTTAAGTACTTCAACCTCTAAATAAAAACATTTGTGTTATTTGCTCCCTTTGGGTTGACATTATTTAACTTTGCATAATTTGTAAAAAAAAAAAAAAAAAAAAAGGGCTTAAAAGTCTTTTTTCTGATAAGCCAACAGTGTGTCGTAACCACCACATAGTTCCTTTTCAATCATTTAGTTTAAAAGAATAGATTTAATTTTTTATTCTTTCAAATATTAAAAAAAGTTCTAATTATCTTCTTTTAGGGTATTTACATTACAATGATGTTTGCTTTTTGCAGTAAGCAGTAAGAGGATTCAGCTCTCTGACATTTCTCAAGCTCATGCAAAGTGAGTTGCTCAGAGAGCTTTCTTTATGAACTTGAAACATTCTGCACTGGTACCTTTGAGATTTCATAAAGTTTCTAATTTTAGAAGTCTATTCGGTGAAAATATGACTCGATAAGGACACAGCGAATATCTGGGCATTTGGCTTTTTGAACGCAACTTTATAAGGATTTTAGGAGCTGGCTGGCTTTTATGTTTGTGTGCGTGAGACTGTATTTTTAGGGACAAGTGATTAAAAGCACAGCGTGAGTAGAAGCAAGAAAACACACTTCATTTCTTCAAAGGCCAAAAACCCACAAATGGAAGGCTAAAATCAACCTGCCCATTCTGCTTATAGCACAGATGAAATTAAAAACAATACATTTAAAATAAATATTATACACGTACATACATACATGCATAAATACATAAATACAGACACAATGCAGCTTATAAATCAGCTTTATTGTACTGGGTGTCGATACTGTACAAGGAAAGGTACTCACACACACACTCATGTTCGCACTCACAAGGACACACAGATTCAGCAATTTGTAGTGACAAACTACAGAGTGAAACTCTAGTTGGACTTCTGTTCACCTTTGCGCATCTGAAGGCACCATCCATTAGAGAAGGGCTGTCAAGCCATGCTGGGAAAGTCACACACAAAGGCAGCGAGTGCTAGATACACACACACACACAAACGCACATGCACGTGTATGTGCAAACGCATCTGCCGTTCACACAGATGAAAAGCTCTTTGTTGGCAGCTTGGAGTTCTGCAAGCATTAGGCTGGGCTGCAAACTGACAACAGCTTAAAGCTAGTTTACAGAGAGTTTGGAGCTTTGCAAACAGAGGTTGGTGGACTAGACTGAACTTTTCCAACACATTAAAGATTGTGTGCATTAGTTGGTGATGCACACAATCTTTAGAACTAAATTAAGTAAGCATGTATGTCTTTGTACGTAAGACGAGAACCGTTTTTTGCTCTGAATTTTTAGCAATGGTGTACAACTCTGTGCAGCTGTGAGTCATATACTTCATTAAATATGTGATTTTTCTAATTGTTATTTGCATGCAATTTGTATGCGCTACATAGGCAGTGAGTATTGAATAGAAGAGAATTTAATTTGATTAAACTGAATTGAACTGAGAGAGCAAGTCACAAAGAGACCGAGCTGCAGAGACAGAAGCCTCAAGTCATTAATTTTGATTTCTATTTGGTGTCATGACAGAGCCACGAGGTGTAAAGCTGCATTGTTCAGTGACTGTGCGGAAAATCAAAGCCAAAGACCTTGACAAACTAAATCAACAAATAGGCTGCTGTGTCGTTTAAAAATGGCAGATCAAAATCAAATATGATAAAAAGAAACAAATGCAGCTCAATTACAGTAGATATTTCTAATCAAGTGTTAGAGTTCAATAAGTAGTGCTCTTGCAGTTCAGTACTAAAATGAAACACACTTAGCACATCTGTGTGGTATTTTGTGCTCAAAGTGCACAGGTGGAAGAAAAGGGGTTTGTTCCAGTAAGGCACAAACCTGAGTCCTCTTCATTAGCAGAAAATGTGCTAAGAATAGACATCTGGCAGCTATGTCTGTTTTTGGTGCAGTGACACTTTGTTGATTCTATCACAAAAAAGCTAATTAAATACTTGGAGGGAAGATGCCAAAAAGCCCAATAATGACTGAAATGTAAATGAAATATTTTTAATTAGTCACTGTCCATTAAATGTGTTAAAATTGGTTTAAAAATAGCTTAAATTAAGGTTAAAGTTACAATGCCAGCAAATCAGTCGCCATTTATCTTACAAGTCTTATGTGTGACTATTGGCAACAATAGTCTTGCTCACAGGGGGTCATATGATTGTTGGGTTTTTCTCTGTATGTATTATTGTAGGGTCTACCTTACAATATAAAGCGCCTTGAGGCGACTGTTGTTGTGATTAAAATTGAATTGAATTGAATTGAATAGGTTATTGTAATTATATTACATTCATCTGGAATGCAGTAAAATAACACATTATTGTGGTAAATTCAGCACTATGATTATTAATCTCATAATTATGTTAATACTTGCATTACATAAGTTCTGTCTTATTAGATATACAATAATCTGCAGGATGGGCAAAAAAAAAAAGATTAGTCATGCCTTTCATGTAGAATTTGCACAACTGCCTAGTTTCAGTTCTTAAAGGAGGCTTTTCAAAAACAGCAGAATGGTCTACAACTTTTGAAGAGAGGAGATGTGTAAATTATTTTGAATTTACTGAGCAATGGGACACAAATGTGACAGTAAGATACAAACCGAGGCCAGGCCAAACAGCAGTCTATCTCTGCAAACAGGACATCAGTGCTTTTTTGCAATCAGCTGCAGAAGCAACCTCTTTCAAACCTCGCCGGTACACCGTCTGTGACGGTAATGCAAAACTAGCATCGAGAGACCCAGGGAGAAACTCAAGCTGAGAGTATGCCAACCTCTACCAATCATCCAAATCTGGATTTTACAAAAGTAGAAATGAACAGGGTTGTAGTGTGGTACATTTCTACCTCTCCCTGTAGGAGAATCTGTTGAATCCTTTGTGGGGTGATTTTCAGCCACTCTGCTGATGTCCCGAAAAGTTAATTTCCGAGGAATGACGAAACGTTTCTCCCACTGAAAACGCTACATGTAGATGAACATAATTAACTTTTTGGGATTTCCTTACCTGGATGATTGAGCATGAATCAGCAGTACTCTTTGTTGTAAGATTTGGATCCTAAAACAAAGATCTGTATGTCAAGGACAGGGATCTGTGCTGATATATGGGCATGTTTCAGACTCGACTTTAAGGACTACTCCTTGATTAATCAGTGACTCACACCTGACCCCACACATAATCAGCAGACTTTTTGTACAATAACTTGAGCATATTTAACAAAGCCATGCAAAATGTTGCCTTCATACTATGAAAATTGTGAAAGTGAGAGGTCCTTGAAGTGCACAGGATGTGGGTTGAAATTTGGTGCTTTTTAATTTGCGTTATCTTTCTCAGCATTTTTTAGCTCTAAGTGCAGGAGCTAGCAACATGAAATTTTGATTATTGAAAAACCCTCAACCAAATCCATTTTACACCAACTCCAAAGGTCACCATCTGAAGCCAAAATCTAATTTCATTTTCTTATTTTCACATTTTGGTAATAATTTACCACAGAAGAATGTCACATCACCATGCGGGTTAGTGGGGCAAAAGGTCTCTTTTTACGTAGTTTGATCAAAAAACGAGGGGTCAAGTGAGAATTTTTGTTTTTTTCAGATTACAAAAACTTAACTGGTCAAAAAGGTTTGAGTTCAGTTTTACTTATATCGCACCAAATCACAACAAAAGGCATGCTACAGAGAAGAGTCAAATACTACTAATAAGTACTAATTAAATCTAAAGTGGTGTATAATCACAGAGAGTGAAAGAGGTGTGTAAAGAAGAAACAGTGCATCATGGGTAGTGTAGTGAATTCCTTTCTTCAGTTGTCGGAAGAATGCTATGGAGGCACTGCAGGACTGTTTGGAGTTTACTGATTGGAATGTACTTTCACATTGAGGACAGGGAAGAAGTGGTGCTGCACCACTGAAGGGTGAAACTGAATAAATGGAGTCCCATTTGCAGCCAGAGTGAAGCAGGGTAAGATACTGGTGTTAAGGAAGACTGGTCTGACTTCTGTACCAAAGAAGTCGACACCACCGTAGCTTAACCACTATTGACTAGCTGCCCTCACATCACATGTGGTGAAGGTCTTGGCCCACCTTAGACAACAGGGGAAAACCTCGCTTTACCCCCTGTAGTTTCATTGAAGACCAAATCTGGGAGCGGATAATTTGCTCACCCACAGACTGCTCAGAGCTTACTCCAGTCTCAATAGTAACGGCTGTGTGATGAGGATACAAAGCAGCTGCTGGTGAGAAGGAGGCTACTGGTAATGTCAGGAAACACGTCTGCCATACTGACTACATGATAGACAGGCCACATTACGTGAGACTGGGCAGCAATCGGTCTAATTTGGTGATATGCTCCACAGGGGACTGCACTGTCTCCATTCCTGTTCACCTTCTACAACTCTGGGTCACACTCCACCTACAGAAACACTCTGAAGATTCTTCCGTGGCGTATGAGTGATGAGCAGGAGGAGGTCACTGAAGAAATCCATCATGGATAATCCTGACCACCCTCCTACTAAACAGGCAGCAAAGGACCTTCTCTTACAGACTGATTCAGCTCCATTGTCTAAGGAAACAGGAAGTCTTCCAATATTTTACTTTATTACAATTAAAATGATGATGATGATGATGATGATTAATTAGTATAATATACTATTAACCATACCTGCACCCAACGAGGCAACACGTCAGCCAAATGATGCGTTACTGCTTGTTAAGTGGGGATAATGCTGCAAATTTTGAGTATGTGTAAATTATGATTTTTGTGAGGTATTTATGTATATATTGATTAATCTATAACAGCCTAAGTAAACACCAGCGCAGACTGTAACAGCCCAGCTGTCACACTTTAGACAGCATATTGATGGCTTGCTAAAGGCAGTGCGGGTGAGTCTAGGAGAGGCAATGCTGCATTTCCAATGACGTTTTTCTTGGACAGCCTGTGCTGGAACACATTCACGGACCTTTCTGTTGACTATATATTGTAGATGTACTGATTTATGTAAACGCAGCACTAATAACACATAGTGCCAGTTGTTCTTGCTTATGACATTTATTTACCATGTTGATGCTCCCAGATGATTTCAGATTGTCATGTTGTTTACAGCTGCACCCTAATTGACACTTATTTTCTTTTAACTAAGCTGTCTTATATCCCAAGATAATTCATGCAGCGACACAGATCAGCATCTCCCCAGGTGGTGTGTGTTTGTGTGCGTACCACAACAAACCGGAGAAAAAAACTGCCCAACTATTGCTCTTTTTTTCATTTAACAATGTCAGAATCATTTGTCTCTTTCCAAAGAAAAGCCTTTCCTCATCTTGGCAGAGCTAATCTGCATCGCCCAACAAACACCTTGCACTTCAACAATCAATCACGGCATTGATAGCCAGAGTCATAAAGCTCCACTGCTTTTCATTCAAACTCTGTGGTCTTAATATCCACCCTAGAGAATATGACCAGACTGGTAAGGTTATTAAGATATGAACCATTAGCCGGTAATGTGGTGGGAAATGGCTCATGACCTCCACCTTAGTATTTAACATTTAAATGTACCGCATGACTCATGACAGCCATTTAGAGAACTGAGAGAAGTAGAAAAAGAGAGACAGACGCAGGATGGAGCATTTGTGCGAGTGAAAGAATGAGAAAGAAAGGTGAAAGAAGACGAGAAAGCAGCAGCCGAACGACTTGTTAAATTGCGGGTCAGTCAGAGGTGAGATTGGAGTTTTCTGAGGGGAAATAAGGTTAATGTTATTTGGAGCTGTCGCAAATTTATCGATTCATCAAGCTTGTGTGCATGAGAACCAAACTAGACCCAGTATGTTTACACGTATAGTCACTTAATGCTGTCCACCAGAAAGAAAAATGACTTTTTTATTATACAACAGTGTGAAAAGGATAATTGCTTGTAAGATGGTAATGCAAGTTCACGTACCAGCCAGTGGGGAATAAACAATACAATTAACTCAACACTGGTGCATTGCTGTTTCCACAGACTGTATATAAAAGGTGGATGTAGCAACAGTGATGTCACTCATTAGTGCTGGACCATCTGGGCACTGCTAAAGGGGCGGGGTTAATGCTAGTAAAGTTTGTTAGAAATGCATCCACATGTGTGTGAATGAAATACACAGACTTATTTGCTCATTTTATGCTAAGTAACACACTTGCCAAACATGATGGGCACAACCATGGTGCAAAGGTCCTGTTTAGTGACTGGAAATAGCAGCAGAAGTCATGCCCAGCAGACAGCCATTGGCAGCGTCTCCTTGCGTATTCATTAAAGACTGTGGGGAGTCCTATGGAGCCCTAGATTATGTTTTAGCTTCATATCTGCTGCTTGGGTATTGAGAAAAAAAAATTACCATTGTAGAGTATTTTAATCCAAATGGTCTGAGAGAATGCTGGACCTCTGCACTGCCTGTCAACTCCTTTATCAAGCCTAGGAAATCTAGCCCCACTTAGAGAATTTGACAGTTGGGGCTTTTCAGAAAGCAGGAGTTTCTGCTGGCAGCTGTTCATTTCTTAATATACTGGAAAGACTGATTTTAAAAGAAAATCCTGCAATTAAAGTTTGAAGCCTCAGATAACCAGCATGAGCTGTTGGTCAGACTCTTTGTGGAATACAAGTGCATAGTCTTCAGTGATGAAGGCATCTCAGAGAAGGTGGTGATGGCACTTTGCTCTGGTGGAGGTGACAGAGGTCAAAGGGGGATCCATGAAGGTGATATACAATATGATGTACACCCCTTTTCCTACGATTCAGATGTGAGAAAGTGTGTCGTAACGATGTTGGACAGGGGTGGCTGTAGCTCAGGTGGTAGACCAGGTCACCTACTAACCGGACAGTTGGGGTTAGAACCTTGCCCAAGGATATTTGGCATGCAGGCTGGCGTCGAACCACCATATCTCTGCACATTTTTATCTGTACATACGGATTTCGGTTGCTTATGTATATAAGTCTTCTTTGTGTCTATATTTCTCTTGCTATAAGAGCTGTGTCACACCCAAATTTCTCATTCATGGGATAATAAAGGTTTATTCTATTCTATTCTATTCTATTCTATTCTATTCTGTGTTGCTCCCTGATTAATCCATCTGAGTATGAATGCATGTGAATGTTAGATAGGAAGCATGTAGAAAAAAAGTGCTTGTGCAAATGGGTGAATGTACAAGTTGTGTAAAGGGCTTTGACTGCTCCGATACAGTAGAAAAGCACTATATAAGAACCAGTCCACTTAACATTTAACCTCTGACATCAACAACTAATTCCTATCCAAAGAACTGTATTCTCTGTAATGTGGGAAAGTCCCAGTAGATCCACACTTTCTGAAATACTTAGACCAGCCTGCAGGCACAAAGTAACTTTAATCACCTTTCTTCCCAATTCTAATTCTTAATGTGAAATTCAGCAGGTCATCTTGACCAATTTGTCTACATGCCTAAATGCATTGAGTTGCTGCCCTGTGTTTAACTGGTTAGATGTTTGTGTTAAGGAGCAGTGTAACAGGCGTATCTAATATCTATGTACAACATGTATCTTACCTGACTTAAGCATATGTAGTTAGAAGCATATTGCAATCTCTTTGCTAAAAGATAAAGAACAGTGTGAGAGTCTTAGCTGAGCTATATCTCAGTTGATGGTGTTCAGCACCCAGTGTGCCAGTGCTCAACAGCCATAAATTGTTAAGAAGATGGTAAACAAATACATCTCTTATTCAAAGCCATCCAATCCAAATACCTCATGACTGATATCTGCTTTGTATTACAGTCCATCAGACTGTTTTATCATGCAATAGATTTAACAGATGACAAAAATGCATCTAAACCACATTAAAGGAAAATTGCAGTTTTTAATTGCTCATCTGCGCCTCATACACCAGAAGGATAAAATTATGTGTTTAGTGTGAAAGACAAAAACACAAAACATGACATATACAAGCTGATATATTCTGGGAATCCAGCCAACGTGGATATTGATGATATACGTGCCTATGTGACCTCTGTTACCTTGAAAATATAGCCAAACTGACCCAGTTTTCACAGACACAGGCATTAATATCCTGAAATTCGAGATGATAAAGATTCAAGGGACAGGGCTAACACAATATTTCACAGTAATAATATGCTGAAAATGACTTATAATTAAAGTTGATATAATTAAACTGTCCAATGCGCCTTCAGCTCTTGTTCTTTTTCACAGCCTGATCATCATTTAGCGCCTCAGACAGCACAGATGTGATCTCAATAATCAAAACATGCACTGAAAACCAAACAAGACAAGACAGAGAAAATCAGGTGAATAAATAAAACATGATAAAGCTGAAGGCTCTGAGACGTCTAACTGCATTTTAAAAGAGATCTCTGCCTTCATTTTTTTACACCGCTATAGAGGAACTTCACACAGTTTTATTGTGAAACTAGGCCGTCTATGTAGTGAAAAGCCTCTAGTATTTTTAGAATTGGTCTATGAACAGGTAGATTTCTCGGGTCGGTCTAGAACCTAGACAAATGGTGAGAAGCTTGTGTCAGGATGGTCATTCAGTGTACCAAATCAAACATGTGGATCATCAAAAGTGAGATTTCCATACAAGATCGAGGCTCGGGTTAACAATGACTGCCACAGTTGCTGTTGACCAGCAGGTCATCAGCACTGGCTGATGGAAACTGTGCTGCTGTTGGCTGAAGACAACAGAAGAGGACGGGGGAAGACATGTTCAGAGGCATGAGAGAGATGGAGTTGCCAGATAGGAGGAAAGTGGAGACCAATGAGAAGACCTTGGATCTACTGAACGAGGACATGCAGACGGTTGTTGTGATGAAGGAGGATACTAGGGATAGGGTGAGATGGAGACAGACCAGCCACCGGGGACATCCCTAAAGGAGGCAGTCAAAAAACGAAGAAGAAGATTTCATTATCTGCTTACGAATAACAGACATTTTTAGATAGTCCTTGATTTTTAGAGACTCAGATGTTATTGGACGTTAGAATGACTAGATGAGGCATGACACTACTTTACAACAAATGCAAGATCACACCAACATATGGTAAATGGACTGGTTCTCATATAACACTTTTCTGCTCTGTCTGAGCACTCTGAACAACTTGCCTCTTTTACCCATTCGTACAAGTGTTTTCTATGTAAGTGCTTTCTATCTAACATGCACACACAATTGAACAGCAACTTGGGATTTGTATCTTGTCCAAGGATATTTGGCATGCAGACTGGAGCAGCCAGGGATTGGCCCGCCAACCTTCTGATTAGCAGATAATCTTCTTGATCTACTACCACGATCTTACACTTGGTCACTGTTCACTTGACGTTCTTAGAGCGATAGCACAGACTTCAGCAGTCCCCACAGTCATCAACAATCTGGTACATTCCTAAAAAGAAAGAATGCTCTGGTCAACTGAGCAACACTAAAAGCCCTACAAAAACCACAAAATGAGTATAACTGATGAAGTCTGAAATTAAAAGATGCCTTTGTGACTTTAAATATGGAAGATCTAAAACAAAGCAGTTATGAGTGCAAACCACTGGTTACACTCAGAAACAGGAAGGCTATTATAGACTTTGCCAGAAAACATCTAAAGAGCCTGCACAGTTCTGAAAGAAAAACAAAAATGGACAGTTAAAACCATGATGAACTTGCACCAGAATGATGGGAAGGGAAACTTATGGAGAAGCTCATAATCTGAATCCAAAGTATTCCGCATTAACTGTCAAACATAGTGAAGGAAATGCTATGGCATGCCAGTGGAACCTGATCACTATCAATGATGTGACTGCTGATAGAAGTAGCAGGATGAAATATGAATTGTACAGTCGTGTCCAAATGTTCTGGCAGTTGCACAACGTTTGTTTGTGCTATACTCACTGCTTGGATTCAACTAAATATGTAAAAATGTAAAACTCATCCAATAGTGCTTCACAGTGCAAATGGATAATGACCAAAGTATACTGCAAAAGAGGTTCTCAAGAGGTGCTCAAGGAAAAGAAATTGAGAAAGGGGACATTCATTAATCGCCAAGTCACTCACCTAATACTAATAAAGCATGCTTTTAAGTCACAGAAGGCAACAATGAATGCCAAAAGATCCAAAAGCATGCAGCAATCAAAGGTGGTTACAATAAAGGCCTGGCAGAACATCTAAAGGGAGGAAACACAGCATTTGTTCATTTCCATGGCTTCTACACTTCAGACTGACATGTACTGCAAAGGATTTCAATGGAAGTATTAAAAATAATCACTAGATTTAAAACAGTGTTGTTGTTTTTTTCCAATCAATTCTGAGCCTCTTAAAAGGGAGGCTATATCTAAACAGGCTGCAGAATGGCTGTTTGAATTAAAGCTGTAAATCTGCACTTCATCAGTTTTTATTGATCGGAGCGATTACTTATATTATGTGTTTTATAACATCTGCTGTGTTTTCATTTTTACTTATCATATGTACAATTCTAGCTTTTGCAGTATCCACCAAACTGCACTGCAGATTCTTACTGTGAAACACCATTGCCCTCCTATCTTAATGTTTGGCTTCAAATACTGTATTAAATATTGACCTGATAACTATGTGCAATGTAAAACTGTTGCATATAATGCTAAGAAATAATGATCAGTTATTAAAAGCTACTTTTGCCTGCTTCCCCAATTATAATGGGTCACTACAGCAAATAGCTCTGCCTATTTGACCTGTCAGATTTTTGCACCAGCTGCCCCTCCTGATACAACCCTGAGGGATCTGTGTCTCTTTTCAGGATCAAACAGGGAAACTTCCACTTGTTAGGCGAACATGTAATCCACTACAATATAGAGCCATTTAGCATTCAGAACTATTTTTTAATAGTTATTTAAATTTAGGGTTTTGCACCCCCAAACATTATAATTTTGATTCACTCACTGCTGAAATTCAGTTTAGACTTGATTTATAGACTGATGAAAGAAACTTTATGATACCTGTCCAGTACTGGAGTTAGCTATACAGGGTGGGCCATTTATATGGATACACCGTAATAACATGGGAATGGTTGGTGATATTAAAGTCCTGTTTGTGGCACAGTAGTATATGTGAGGGGGCAAACTCCCCAAGATGGGTGGTGACCATGGTGGCCATTTAGAAGTCGGCCATCTTGGATACAACTTTTGTTTTTTCAATAGGAAGAGGGCCATGTGACACATCAAACTTATTGGTAATGTCACAAGAAAAACAATGGTGTGCTTGGTTTCAACGTAACTTTATTCTTTCATGAGTTATTTACAGGTTTCTCTTTGTTCACAGCCATTGAAATGTTGAAGAGGTTAACACGTGAGGAGCGGATCGAAATTGTGTTGATATCTGGTGAACGCAGTAACCGGGTCATTGCAGCAGATTTCAATGCAAGACACCCTACGAGACCACCCGTCTCCCATGCTACAGTTAGCAAACTGCTTGCTAAGTTTCGTGAAACTGGTTCAGTGTTGGATTTGCCAAAATGTGGACGCAAGAAAACTGTCACTAATGAAGAAACATCAGTGGCTGTCCTAGCT
>VUQG01022037.1:0-50803 GCA_015106755.1 Etia nguti | reverse complement strand
ACTGCTGCATCCTAGATGCATGAAGGAGCGTTTCCGCAGGTCCTTCCTCCCTGCAGCTGTCAGACTGTACAATCAGAACTGCTCCCAACAAACATAGAGGTTTACATCAGCGCTGTAACTATTTTATCAACCGATTCACACTACAACCTGGGTTTTCCCTCTTATCTGTATTTCAGTTTATTTAATTTAATAACTGTACAGTACTCTGTTTCTGGTAACCATTTTCCTTTATGTAAATATGTAAAAAATTGCGTATGTTTCTGTTCTGTGTTCTGTGTACTGTTTGTATATGTGTCTTTCTTGCTGCTGTTACACCCAAATTTCCCCTTGTGGGACAATTAAAGGATTATTCTATTCTATTCTATTCTATTCTACCTAGGACCAGAACGTGTATGCCAAAGTGTCTTACCATGTGTGTTGAGAAGACGTAGGCTTACTTTGCTGCTTGTTTCACTTTAAATAGGCGATATCTAGTCAGTAAAACAGTGCAACACACTGCACTTATGTACAGCCTGCTCCTTTCACAGGATGGGCTTAAATCTTTTTAAGCTGTTAAGTTTAAGAGCACACTTTCATCAATTATAGTCCCAGGGGTTAGATAAGATTAAACAACCCATTGACTGACTTTCTAATGCAGAACTTCGAACAAAATAGCTACACTTGTAGCGCCTTGCAAAAAGGATCGATACCTGAATCAGATGAAGAATCGCTTTATTCGGTGCAGGGAAGCAGGCTGGATTTGTCTCTGTAACATCAGAGCAGGAACACTTTGACAACTTACAAGGTAAGATAAATACTTACATACAAACCGAGTATGAGGGTATATTCTGATATTAAGTGTAAAGATCCAAAGCATACATCACAGGCAAAACACTACATAAATATTTTTACTCAACATATCTACATTGTGGATTTATATGACTCCAGAAAGAAAAGTTGTGCAGTGGTGTTGAAAAACATGAGTAAAACATGAAATTCCCAGCACCTAACAACAGTGCTGCAGATCCTGAAATGTGTCAAGAAGCATGAGGCCAGAGGTCACACAGACTTGCACAGACGTTGAGAGTCTAACTCTTCCCTGCAGCAAGCTCTCCTGTTACTCCAGTCTGGTCTCAGGGCCACTTAGCTCTAATTACTGCACCCTAATGGCAGGGCCAATCACTAGCAGGTTAATTGTTTGATCTCTGCCATATGTACAGCCTGCCACCATGTTAATCCACCTCTCCACACATACATGAGCGCAGCACGCGGCATCTCACATGGGCCAGCTGCTCCTGTCAGAGGAGCAGCCTGTGTATATGCAGAGCATGGAAGTGTGTCAAGGAGAATTTAGATAGGAGGTCAAACCTTCCTGAAGATCCAAAGTATAAGATGGAAAAATGTGACTTTTATCTTTCTCATGATGACTGACTGGCACCTCTTTTCATTTCTTTCTTTGTGTCATTTGTGTGGGAAGATGTGTCAGATGTATTTTTCTGTAGGCTATTAAATGCACGAGCCCTTTTATTAGCAGAAACATACAAGGGTATAATATACTATAGCATGCCTAGGTTGCACTAAGTCTGTAAGTGATTTTATTTTCTTCAACTTCAAATCACCATCAAAATGTTTAGCTATGGGAGTATCTGATTAAAAGAGTTCCTTTTCCAGATCCAGCATTACTCAAAAGTTACAGACCTTCAGAGGCTAACTTAAAATTAAAGGCAATTTAATTAGTAAATACTTGTATATTTTCAAGTTTTTCATTATCATGTCAGAGATCAGACAATCTAGGTACAGATCATATGTTAAGAGTAGGTATAACGGGGTCTAAATGTTTAAAGCTGCAAAATTATAAGGATTTTGCTCTCTTCTGAGCTTCAAAAGATATCGTCCTTGTGTCCCAAATTGTGTAGTTCTTTCAAAGGGTCATTCATATAGTTTGAAAAATAGATCACACACACACACACTTATACTCCACACAGTATTCCAAATAGCCTTGCCTTGATGGAAAACAGCACATCCGGGTGGGGGGGGGGAGGTTGGAGGACAGATATTACACGGATCATTAGTCGCAAATATAAAAAGGGAGCATCACAGCAGCCTAATGACGCTTTGATAAGCTCTGTTCTGGAAGTAAACATAATCTGTTGACTTTCAATTCTTTTGTCACACCACCAATGATAGTTGAGGCAGAATGAAGCATTCTGCTGTAAATGGGCCGCTGTCGTGCAGAGCAAGGAAATGTGAGACCCTCTAGAAGGCAAAAAGGAGAAGGTGGAAGAGAACATGTAAATACCTTTACTCATGTAACATTTTCTAGATGAAGAACTCACCCAAGTGTCTACAGCTGCTTCTCATCTGGTGTGACATAAATGCCTGCTGTCTCACAGCCTCTCCATTAACATTGATCACTGAGCTACTGTGACTCACAATATCTTCAGCCAGGCCCAGCAATATTTTTTTTTTTACTAGAATTTACAGACACCTGAGAATTAATGATGCCATCATTACTGTGATGCCATCGTAAATGTCATGTTTGGAAGAGGTATCAAACAACAAGAAAGCCCGTTACACTGTTTATGAAGAAGGTCCCAAAATGCAGTTATTGGAGGACATGTCAGTTTATATCAGAAACTGGTATATCCTTTTGTGTTATCACAACACATTCTCATCCCTGGCTGCCAAATACCTTTGTTTTGTCAGAAGTTGCTGGGATTAAAGAGATATACAAGAAGCGTCCTTTGGCCCCAGAGCCTTGATGTACTAGTCAGAGCAATTTTTGAATGTTCAGAGCTAAAAGTCCTGTTTGAAAGAGCAACAGACTCCTGCCATCCATACTACTTAGGGAAGTCTGATTTGGGTTTATTTTAACCAAATCCAGCATCACCAATTAGCCTAACAAGCATGTCGTTGGACTTTGGGAAAAAGATGGAGTACTCAGAGAGAACCCCCACATGCGTGGGGGGAACATGCAAACTCTTCTGTTAGGCAGTGATGTGAACTACCATGCCACCACCTATAAAGAAGTCCTACAACACTGATATCAGGGTATTCGGACATATATGTAATGAAAGACCCAATGAAGAAAATTTTATTATAGCATTATAACATGTTAATACCAGTCAAAAATAATTTAAAACAGGTACTTTCTGTATTGAATTAGAGTCAGATGAGCGCTCACAGAGTTCCAATATTCATGTGGTTTTGTCAGGTATTTTGCAGGCTATGTGACCATCGTGAAGATCAAGGAAAATCCCAAGAAACAGACTGAACAGACAGGGTCAGGAGGATAAAACAGGGTTTACCTTGTCAGTAAGTCCCAGCAAACAAATACGTTCACCAAAAGGCTTATAGGCATGCAACAGCATGTGTATGAGGCTTAATGCATAATCCATCCATCCATTTTCTTCTGCTCATCTACCCTAATACATGATATGACAGAAAAATAAAGTTGCACTGCAAGGGAAGTTCTTAGGCACCACTGTAGTAAGAAGCAAGGTATACAGGCAATTGAAGAGTGAGGTGACTGATACACAGAACGAATGTTTTGACAACAGATTGATGCAGATGGCAGGTGTAGACAAGTTTTTAAAAAAGTTATCATTCGTTCCTTGCTACCACTGCTATATGAGTCATAAAATAGAATTTTTTCTACGTGCCTCTCAACACAAGCCCACACACTAATTGCTGCGTCTCTTGATCGAGTCATGCTACATCTTTAATCCATCCAACCTCCATGTAGCCATCCATTTTCTTAACTGCTTACCCAGTTCAGAGTCACAGTCAGGCTGGAGCTTATCCCAGCTGTCATGGAGTGAATGAAAGGGTACATCCTGGACAGGTTGCTGGTCCATTACAGGGAAAACACAAAGAGACATAATACCATTCACACTCACATTCACACCTACAGGCAATTTAGAATCACCAGTTAACCTAACAAGCATGACTTTGGATTGCCTGGAGGCAGAATAGGTGGGAATGGGGGAAGCATGCAAGCTCCACACAGGAGAACCCCGGCCGTTGGGTGGATTCGACCCTAGAGCCTTCTTCATAGCCACTACACCACTCTGTCACTCCCCCCGACTTAACTTCATTACTCAAAAATGAAAATTATCCACTGAATGGCTTAAATGCAGCAGAAAAACTGCCTTGTGGTTAAGGGATGCTTGCATTATGAGAGGGTCAACTAAGGCATCTCTGCTTCCTCTATATTCATTTCCTTTATAATCACTCAAATCCTCAACAGCATTTAGAGGCAATCCTCGCCGAGAGCGGTGTTTACTTTGCACACAATCTGGAAAGTCTGGTGAGCGGAGAGGCAGCACAAGAATACTGACGGCCCTGATTCTTATTCAGTTCTCTTTGCTTTTGGAGAGGTCTTATGAATCCTAATATACTACTAAAAGCCCTATGCACATGCAAAGTGCGTAACATTATTCTGTTGGAGTATGATCAGTAATGTGGTGGTGATTTGTGCATGGGCTAATAAAGTATACATGGTGTTAGCAGCTCTGTAAAACATTTGTTGATGGTTTACAGTCTGAAGTGTTTAATTAAGACAATTAAATTTTGCTGCAATGACGCACAAAAATGTGTTAGATGGTGAGGCATAGTCATCATACTTATAATTCAATCATTAGCAATACAGTAGAAATATCTGGTTACTGGACCTTCATCACTTTGTTTGCTTACCTGTGTATGAACCCAAATTTGATCATTAAATCTGTGAATACAGACCGAGTAATGTCAAATCCTTCCCTTTGATTCTACTCTTGGTTACATAATCCCAGAATATTTACCTGTAAGCAAATTAAATTAAAATCATGGAAGGTGCAGATGTTTATGCATTAATTTTCCCTCTAAAGACAAGTATCAAGAAAGCAAACAAGAAAGAGGGAAAGAAGGAAAGTTCCCAGGATAAAGGTTTCATAGACTATGAAAGTGTCTATGAAGTGTGTGAAACCTCACTGTGAGCTAAGCTATGCTGGGAACAGTTTTCACTAGAATGATTTTGACATAGGTCTTCCCTGTTGTTGACAAGATAAAAAAAAAAAAATACACACACACACACACACATATATATATATATATAAACTATCTGTGATACTGTTAGGGTATTATAGAACCCACAAATGTATTTAAAATATGCAAATGATAGTACTTTTCTTAAAAAAAAAAATTTAAAAAAAAAAGACTAGCATTTGCTACAAACATTAAATGTTGTGTAATGAAATCTGAAACAACAGATCCATTATTTCTGTAAGGATATGTTTTTAGAATAAACAAAGCCCCATGATTTATTAATGTCTTTCCTCTACATTAAAAAATGTCATCTGTTTAAAAGGTTGACTATCGGAGATAGCTGCATTAAAACTATAAAATACAATTATACATTATAAAAAATGTACCACTGTCATACCTGCTGCTGTTGGTCATTCCACTACTGTCCATCTACCACTAACAAGCTGCTCTATTTATACATTTTATTTATATCTTGCACTAAGACAAGGTGTAACTTTTACATATTTCCCTAGTGTCTTTTATCTTTCTTAATTATTTTTTGCAGTAAGATGAAAGAAAACCAGTATTTCGATTATCCTGTATGCCCCGTACATGTAGAGAACTGACAATGAAAAATCTTTCAATCTTTCGATCTTTAAAATGAAATCCCTGCACAAATGCCACCAGAGCAAATTTTGCTTTTTTCCCTTTTGCAATCTGAGCTGATTCCTTCAGTCACAATTGTCCTCAATTGCAAGATTTTGAATCACAATTTGTTAAATATTTATGCATTGTCTAATAAAGGAGGACAGCCTTCATTCCCCATATTTCTATCCAAAGTCAAAGCTGCAGCACTGCACCGCCTCACTGCTCTGTGTATGCCTCAGTTAACCTGGGCTGTGTTGTACACGCCCTGAGGCATGCTGTCAAAAAACCTTGCCTGATGACAACCTGACAACTCCATCCATCTTATTTACCCGCTGGACAGCACAGATCTGCTGTGGCAATCAATAACACTCACAATTAGTTTCCCTCCTGGGGGTGGAGGCAGAGGGGGGTACACAAGGGGGGGATGCAGGGTTGGCCAGCAGTCCCCAACACAGCTGGACAGAGTGTACGTGTGGCCCAGGTCCATGCCAGCCACATGTCCTGACATTAGCAAACATCTCGTGGGAGGCGCTGACATTTCCATATGTCCACTAGAAAAGAGGTAGAGCTGTGTATGACACAGTTCGTCCACAGGCATGCATGTCTGCGGGTGTGTGTTTTCTCTGTTACATTTGAGCACTCATGTGCATTGTTTTGTTTTTCACCTTGGCTTGGCGACCTGGAAAATCTCCTCCAAAGGTGAGAGTGATGCTGAGGAGGACTCTCCAGAGGAAGCTGATGGATCTATATCAAGCCGTTAAAAATAGATAACTGTCATTCATCATTGGGGTGTCTGGAAGTGAACCCTGACCAACAGGGCTTAACCACACAGAGCATACAAGTCCCAGCATGCTTCAGTGTCATTTGGATGCCCTTAACTACCTGGCATGACTGCAGACAGGTGATTGATATCAAGCTTCTTCTTTATGATTATATTTTTTATGTGACAAAATAGATTAGATCAGGGGCAGTATAACGAGAAAAAAAATCATATAGGAAAGACATATTGCCTGAATTTAAGTGACTGATTAAACCAAGCAGGTGATGTATGCAAAATATGACCTGTCATTCATAAGAAATCACATAAAACTAGTTTATCTGTCCTTTATTTGTCCTTGTGGATGAGCACAAGTTATTTCAGCACTGTTACCGAGAAAGAAACAGGACCGATTTGAAAAAAGCATTAAGCAGTAATGCGACCTGACACAACTGTCTACGTCAAAGAGACTGTGAAGATTCTGCCATCAATTTCTCTTCCCCCACACCATTTTGGAAGAAGAAAGCCCACCCATGAAAGATTGAACAGAAGACAAACAGCCCACTTCAACACCAGAGCTATAGTGCTGCGTTATTGTAAGGTAATTATATGTGCGATCATGTGCTTGGTATAAGCTGTCACACTTTTTTGATTTGATAATGGTAATTTGGTAATTTAAGTATGGGCTGACACATAAGTAAGGGTGTGCTTATTCCAACTGCATGGGGATGTTTTGAAGCTGCTTCCAGGAAAAACTGTAAACAGCAACAATTAGGAACAGAGATTGAGCCTATGGAAATGGAAAGCTGATCGATTCTTGTCCACGGGCTGCTGCTCAGAGAGAGCAGACCGACAGGTTGCTGCCAGGTGCTACAGGGATGTGGAAAAGCTGCTAACTACATCTCTCCTCTACAGAAAAGAGCTGAGGGGTGGTTAGTGGGTATCTCACTTTATAAGATACCTGCAAATGCAGAGGACAACAGATTTTTGTTTTAGGTTTTAGGCTCAATTTTCATTCAACCGTGCCTCACAAAATCCTGGGAGGTCATGGATAGAGTTGAATAAAATTGCACAGGGTTAGATAAAATTAATAGGTGATTCATGTTTGTGTTCTAAATAGATAACAGTTCATTGATTATTGCTGTTAACTCGTGCAAGCATTAAATAGTGCATGCTGTCATCGAAGTAAAATTCTCCTCATCGTACTGGGCCTCATTTATTAATATTTGCACAGAAAAGAACTGCACATGCAAAATTACAGTCAGATTAAAGATACATGTACACTGACCAATTTTGTGCCTATGTTAGTGAATCATAATCATCCAAACTGACAAACCATGGCCCCAATTTTACATATAAGGGGAAACATTTAAGATATATTGGAGAAAGAGTTGTAACAGAGCCTGCACCAGTAAAGTAAAAAAAAAAATAAAAAAAATCAGAAGTGTTTCTGAGTGAAGAAAATGAGACAATAATGTCCAAGGAGCGTCTTGGGTAGGAACAACAGTTTGATAAAAAAAATAAAATAAAAAACACAAGACTGCAATATATTTATTGCTTGAGTTTAAAAAAAGAAGCCTAACAAAAGAAAAGTGTTTGAACAAAGACCAAAAATAAAATAAAATGTAGCAGGTGGAGGATAAGAGTCGCCTGATCCGTCAACCCAAGAAAATAAGCTCACTGCACTTTTTTAAAAATAAGAAGTCATAATCATAATTTTGCCAAGAAACAGTTAAGTGATGACATCCAGCAAGTGTGGCCTTTTAAAAAATGATCTGTGATTGCTGCTGTGTCTGCAACTTTCTATGTCCTCTGTTCTGTTTGGCCTTTGAATTTGAGTTAGGGGTTTATCAAAAGTCAGCAAAGCCCAAAAAGCTTTTCAATCAATATTCTGTATCCAATAAGAACAATAATATTAATTAGCAGCAGTTAATTTGTTCCATTTACAGACTTGTTTAAAACATTTATAAGACATCCGTCCCTTGATCCACATCCACTTCATATACATGATTTGTGTTGTTATAAATTTGTTCATAGACTACACACATGAAAGGCTTTGAGGAACAAACAGTTAGCAACTGGGTGAATCTCCTTTGCCTTTGACTTTGTAAACTGAGTAGAATCTGTTGAGTAGTTAGATAAGCCAGTCACAGGACTCAGATATAAAGACTGAACCAGACCCTCAGCCTGTGCTGCCAGGATAACAACTAATTTCCACCTTTTGGGTTCCACATTTTTTTATACCTAACCTAAGGACCCTAACCACTTAGGTGATATTTACCAATAATCATGTTGAATTTTATAAGTTGTCATAGAAGAAAAAATATAATATTGTCTATATATTGTCTGATATAATATTGAAAGATGCATTTTTGAGTTTTAACGAGAACTCAAAAATCACCTTAAGCTTTATAGGAACAGGTGATAGTTTGAAGTTGCTTTCCAAAATGTATCAAACCAGATCATCAACAGACGAGTTTTATTTCAGTAGTAATCAAAAGTGTGTCGAGTTGATGTCTCTTGTGTATCTTACTTGGCTGAGTTACCCATCACGATGTCATCACTACAAATACATTACCTTTCTTCAACCTCTTCTAGCAAACCCACTTCTGAACTCACCCAAATGCTTATTTGGCAGAAGTACTTACGACACATCAAAAACAGCCACAACTCTTCTTTTATGTTTTAAGAAATTATTAATGTTGCAACACCCTTTCAAAATCCTAAGAGAATGCAAATACATATTCGATTTCCCTAGAGGGCAGTGAAGAAAGTCTGCACACGCAAGTTGTTCTGCAAGAATACTGCACAGTTGTAAAAAATGCATTAACTCAGCATTACCAAAAAAACCCCTAAACAAATAAGAGATGTACGCTCATTTTAATAAATGAGGCCCTTTGCAATGAGAAACCTGAAGAGAATTATTTCTCCTGTAATGTAGGGACAATACTTTAGCAGGAGGTACTACATTGTAACTCTGGTCACTACAACAGATGTGTTTTTGCTGTGGTCAAATACAATTACTAATTTACTTTCAGTGCCACACTTGAGGAAACCAAAAAAGTGTTGTATATAAAGTTAAATAATCCATGGCAGCAGCTGGGAGATATGAGCACACTGGTGCAACTTGTATGTCTCATCAACCTGGATGCCCTTGAAGGTTAAAGACAGGGGTCTCAGCAGCCTGTAGCGCCATTAAATCACTGTGTGTCAGCGTTAAACTTTGATCATGACAAATAATGGTGTTTTCATGTGAGCCCACGCATTGGACATCAATAAAGCCTAATGGTGTGTCAGACCTATTAATGGATTACTGCACAGAGCTCATAAAAACACAATATCCCATCAAGTCTAAAGGCCCTAATGATCCCACAGTGTCTAGTAAAGTCACTGTGGGTCCCATTCCCTGATGGATATCAGCTCTTAGTCCATTTTATCTTACTGCTATTTAAACGAACAGAGAATATAAAGGGAGGTCAAGCCAGTATGATTACCTGCTGCGGCATGCAAGATGGGAGACTCCCAGTGTAGTCTTAAGTGCAGTAAAAAAGCAGCAGTGAAAAACAAAATTATGGAGCATCTTTCAAAAATATTGACTACATTTTGGGTTGTCAGAAAAGTTACACTGAGATTAAAATCGCCTCCACAATGTCTCTGACAATAATCAGAATTTGGAATTTGCATGAATGCTAAATATGCAGCTAAAGCCACTAGGTGATTAGATCGGCTAGGCTAAGGACTTAAGACAGCATGAAATATTCTGGTGCTCACCAAAGATTTCATAAATTTAACATGTAATAGCTTGTTTGTTTCATCCTCAGACACACACACACACACACACACACACACACACACACACACACAAAGAAAGCAACCACAAATCATAAGTACCAATCCAGGTGAATAGCACTACCACTACCACAAGTCATCATCTGGCTTCTTCAGTTAAGTTGATGGAAATTAAGGAAGGAATTATGAGACTGTCTTCAGTGGATCTCTGGTTTAGAGTAGTGTTTTTTACTATATATCATTTCATGTTTCTCCTAGGTGTCTATTTTGTTCACATCAGATCATGTCATCAGAATAAGCAGGATGTAAATACTTGACACACTGCAGGATATTCGTTACTCACAAATTCAACTTACAAAAAACCTACACTGCCAACATCTCAATAATGTGTGCTTGATTATCTACGCACTTGTGTGAGTGTCAGTCACTGGCGTGAAATGGCTTCTTTAGCCCTCTTGGCATTTCAGGCTGTGTATTTTGATGCTATTAATGCTGAAATCGAAAATCCCCTCACTTATTCATTTGACAGAGATTACTTTATTTTGGAAAAGTGCTATTTACGCTCAGTTTAAAGCTCTCTCACTTATAAATCTTTGCGGTATCCTGTTTGTCACCCTCTAAAATAAGGAAGTTTAAAATATCACAGGCTGATCATTACTTCATCTGGCATCTGGCATTCAAACTCCTCTGTAGATAACAGCAAGGCTGAAATGACAGGAATTGGTTCCAGCTGTGATAAACACACACCTTGCTACAGATTTTTATATTATAGACTGAGGCTTATTTACACATATTTTGCCTTCTTTTGAAATGAGAGGCAAATTTTTCTGTTCAGTCTTGATTTTTTTCTGTTCCATATTCAAATATCTGCTTATTTAAAAAAAAATCTGCTTTGGGAGTTTGTATTCAATTTGACTTTTGATTTTATCCCACCTTAATTACCTCACCGTACAGATGTCATCCACTCAGGAGATCTCTCTATCGATCACAGTTTTAATACTACTATTAACACAGTAGAAGCAATGTACTGTGTCAGCTATGCAAAGCTGATAATTTGCAAGTGGTCACGCCTCCACCATCAAAACATACGGCAGCCTTACTGCTACTTTTCCCGTTCTTTGAGATGCATCCGACTGCCATCATAGCCACATGCCAACTCTTTTCATCCTCTGCTGATGTGCTGCATAATGGCCCAGGTAGCCCACACACCCAACAGCACTCAGCTTATTATTGAGCATCAGAGGGAAAAAAAATAGTAGACCCACCTGCTATACTGTCTATAATACACACCTATACTGTTGCCTGTCCACACCACAGATAGTTAAACCTTTTCACACTTGCAGTTGTGAATATGTCCACAAAGGTAACATAATCATATAAAAATAAAATAACTTATTTTATGTTGCATAATGTAGAGCTCAACAGACTCATTGTAAATCATTAAGAGCCTCCTACGTCACCAGACTCTCCCAGTTTCTCAGTTATCTGAGGATACACACTTTATCCTTTCTGACTTGTTAGGTTAATGATTAGAATGACTTGTTTTTCTGTGGTGTTTTCTTTTTTTTATGCACAGAAAACTCTTACATGTCTTGCAGTGTTTTGCACAAAGGGGTTCTGTGCCTACCTTGACAAAGGAGCAGAAACATTTAGCTGACAGTATTTTGAATTTATAGATTTCAAGTGGAAAGGGAAAAAAAAACTAGGAACATCTTTTTGATGCATGGCTCCATAAAATCAGCCGTGCACGTGCCAATAAAATAAATCTCCCAAAACAGGTTCTTCTTTCAAAAAGCTCTTTTTTTTTATGTGTGTTTGTTTATGTGTTTTTTATGCCACTTTTATTTTTTTGCATTTGTTGGGTGTGCCGAGAAGAAAGATTTTGAGTTTTATAAAATAAATATGCACACATGCTTCAAGAATATCTTCACTCTTTTCGCCCTCCTGCATTGATCTCTCCACGTGGGGTAATTGGCATGCACAGCTTCACTTGCTTGAGGTCAAATCCTTTTATCACTTCCTGTGATTACAACCAAATCTGATCATTATTAATTTAGCTGGAAATCCCTCGCTGGCTCTTCTCTTCCTGCTCCCTCAGGTCTCACTGCTACTGTCGCTGCCATCCTCCTGCTGTAGCGTCGGTAAAGATCCCGACCGGGGATTTGAACTCATGTTGGTAAATGTTAGCCTAAATGACAATTAGTGTTGTCCTGATGGTGTCTGTGTAGTCTTCTTACGCAGGGGCCTCTAGCCACAGTGGTAAACATGTGTTATGATAACTTCCCTTGTGCTTGTCTCTCAGTGAGAGGAACAGAGGAGACTGTTTCATTCAACCACCAGTGTCAGCTAATTATTTCTGGCCCCCTGTTGTTCAACATGCTCCGTCTCTCCATGGCTGCCCCCCACCCCCACTGCGTCGCAAACTGAATCTTCCCTGACTCACTCTCATTAGATTCCGGCTCTACTACCTCTCTTGTATATTTCTTAAATTCTCTCCCGGCCTCTTTTTATCTCTCTGTGTTAGTTTCTTTCTCATCTTTCTTAGAGTGCCTCTCCAAACACAGTGTTAAACAAAGATTCCACTCCAAGCAGAACAAACCAAAAATTTAGTCAGAGGTGTACACACAAGCCTGACTAATGCTTACACGGCCACCCAGTAGCGCGCGCGGACACACACACACACACAAAGTCAGTATGCAGGATAAACGATTCTCATACTTTACAGTCATATTCCCCGCTGTGGGTTTATCAAAGAGAGTTTACGGTGCTGTTTTTGCTAAATAACCCAGGGTTACTTTATGTTTTATCATAAATACTAGCCTGCGGGCTAGAAGCTCATTAACATTTTTTCTGCCAAGATGAAATCCTGCTAATCATTTTCCTTTTCAAAACTTTCTTTTCAAAACTGATGTATTTAATGTATTAATGAAGATGGCAAATAATAAAGCAGCGCCAACGTAATATCTTTGCTGGCACTGCAAGCCCTGCTTGTAATAAAGAAAAGGATGCACAACAATTTGAAAGTTTAATAAATATTTAATACATCACTGCTTTTGGCAGAGTTCCTGGAGTTCTGTCTATATTGTTAGAGGCATCATCTTTTTACTCTTAGGCTAATTTGTGGTCTACACTTTCTAATACTTAAAAGGAATAAAGTTAAAGCTTATAGAAAAATGAGATGTAGACAAACTATTTATCATTTTAGGACTGAGTAGGAGGTAAAAACATCTCTTGGTAACCATCAGAAGATTGTTCGCAGAAACTTCAAAGCATTACGGTGAGCTTGGATCCTGTACAGAAACCAAAAGATCACTATATTTGCACTATAGCTTGGGGTTCTGAATAAAGTACCGAGTGCACTGATTAGAAAAAAAGACATTTAACCTTAATGTCAAAGTTCATGTTCTTTACATTACTGTTCAAATGAATTAAAAAAGTAAGGTAATTCAGTAACATCAGTCTAAATGAGCCCCCTGGCAACCTCTGGCGCATTGGTTGGCTAGTAGTTGCTAGCAGCTGTTAGATAAAATTTGTCACAAAGTGGTATGCAGTGAAAATGAAACTTCTTTGAAACTTCTTGATGCATTCTCAATCATCCAGGTAAGTAAATCTCCAAAGGTTGATTCTGTTCATCCGGACGCTACGTCCAGATGAACAGAATCAACCTTTGGAGACCTCTTTGAAACTGCTGTCATCACTAGCAGTTCGCCACAGTTGCCTGTAGTTAACAAACACTCACTCACCACTTGCGTAACGGTAGAGAATCTGGAAAATAGTTTCAGTGCTGCTTGATGAATGGTAGATAAGTCACCAGTTTCCAAGCAAGCTGCAGGCGACTGCAGCAATCTGATAGCAACAAAATTATTTGCAAGGAGGTATTTATTATCACTGTATACCACTGTGCAACCAGTTTTACAGCTGCCACCAACCTCCAGTTACCACTCACATAACTCACCTCCAGCAACCACTTGGTGTATTCCCACACCAACCAGTGCGGAAATACAGATTCCCACAGTGTTGATATATATCATATTTAAGAACTTCTTTCCAGTGCTAATGGTAGGGTAGTATAAACACTGCAACACTGCACCTCTGTGCATAACAATGAGTTGATAAACATCATTACTGTCTTGTGATGGTAAAATGCTCAGATACTTTTACGGAATTTTATTTCCATATTGCAAGTGAAAAAAAATAACTTTTCAACAGCCCTTAGCTTAAAATACAAACCCAGTGAAATGGTTTGAAAGGCACAGAGTTTATTCAGAGCAACAGCAGCTGTAGCTGCAGAGTGTATGAACTTTTTGAAACTTCTAATTAAAAAAAGAACGCTGCAAAAATGAGAAAAAAATGCAGAAATTGTCATCAAAGACAGAGCTGTTGATGGAAAGGCTACGTGTTAGCCTCTGTCTGTTTCCAAGGTGATTGTAAAGGTGAGATGGTAATGAGAGATACGAGAAATAATGTCACCTGTCAGCTACAATGTTTACCACAGTGTTTACATTTTAATATGACTGAGGCTCACATTATACACTCAGCGTAATAAATAATTGCTGTGTAATACCTCTATTAGTTCTCACTGTTTACACTGAATGGGCTGGAAAATTCAGCGTTATACATCTTTTTACAGCACCTACAATATCCTCTGTTTCAAGTAAATTAAAGCTTTACAAGTATGTTTTAGCAAATTGTATTTATACGAAAATTAATCCTAAGATGATTATATTTCAAAGCTTTTGAGCCATATGCTATTACATGATGCCCCTCATCTATTATAGTTTCGATTATTTTATTTTTTAACATTACTTTTACCCATTTTCTTTTCAGGAAGAGATGCAGGTTCTTTAAGAATTCCTAGATCTGCCCCTCGGTCCACACATTTTTAGTCATCCTTGATAACGAAGATCGTGAAGTCCCTTTATAAAGTTCTCTACCCAAGTTAATACCAGTAAATACAGGCTGTGATCCATACTGCATAACCCGGGGCTTGTGATACATGTGAAGAGGAGAAAGAAGGACCAAGAATACAACTGACCTGCTCACTATAACCTCCCTGAGTGTCCTACTGAAGGTGAGGCTGCAAGCAGAGTCAGGTTTGCTCTGATTAGCTGTTTTTTGTTCAGGTACAGACAGCTTCAGGTATATACCTGTAATTCACAGAGACTTTGCCGCCATGTTATGCGAGCCATGGGGGTCTTTGCCATAATTCATGTGAATAAATGGTATATTTAAAGTGGTTATATTCGATTTAGTGAAGATGGAGGTTTCTGCAGTGCAGATAACCGCATCTTCAGGCATTCTATAACTTCCATCATTCATCACTACATGGCTTTTTACAATAGAACATATTTCCAGGGACAAAAAAAGATGTGAATTTCGTGATTAGGGTGCTTTTGGTGATGTTATCTGGAAAAAAAGATGAAAAGAAAGAGTTTCAGATATTCATCAGAAGGAAATGAAATGTCTACATGTGCCAAATATTTTTATAGCCAGCATTCCTCGAAAAGGAGACTGCTATATTATAAAAAAGGAGGTGGATTTTTTTCTTTAACACAAAGAACAAAGGGTAACAATAATGTAGAAAGTCTCTCTTTGTAACAACCATGGAGCACAAACGCAATGTTTATTTCACAGCAAATGTAAATACCAAAACTCTTCACATTTAAAATTTGCGAGGTCTGTGAAAAATGAAGTTCTGAAATGCCTCTTTGTTTGCTTTATTACACTCTAGACACTAGAAAACCATTACATCCAGAGATGAGTGCATTAAATGGCTTTCACCTTTTGTGAGAGGGTTTGCATTTTTTCTAAAGTTATTTCAGACTTCCTTCTTTCCCAGGAGATATTTACATTATGGCATCTAGCCACTGTAAAGAGATCATGCAACATAAGCTTTCAAATTCATGTAGGCAGCATTATAACATATACACTGAAAGCTTCCATAAGCCATTTCCTGCCATCTCAAGAGAATGCAAATGTGGTGCCTTCTGTGCACCATGAATCACAGGTTGAAGTGGTGTGTATCTTTTCCCTTGTTTCCTCTACGAAACAGCTGGTGCTAAAAAACAATATGCATATGTACAAACACACTGAGGCGACCTGTTACATTTTACACATATCAAACTCACACTATGAAAATGCTTTATTATGCTATGGGTGCCTGGTAGGGTGTCTGTCCTAATCTAAATACTGGTATTTATCATTGACAAATGTAAATGTAAACATTTTCCAACATCACACTAATAAGTTCTCATTAACATGCACAATGCACTCACAGTAAAAACATCAGCTGGTTCTTACTCTCAGAGCTTCAAACACTGCAATTCCGACAAAGCTGCTAGCATCTCACAGATATGCACAAGGTGTCCTTTAGTGTCAGTGCTGTAATGCAGTGGGTAAACCAATAGTGACATGATCTCCCGCTCCGAGCTCTTCGCTTGTAAATCACCCCTTAGTGTCAGAATTAAACACACTGGGTAAGCGTCATTATGCGACAGTTTAATGTTGTAAATAGAGCATAATTTTAACCACACAACAAATTTTACATCACTCTAATCAAGTAGTTTGGGGTAACCACCCAGTGAAAGTGAGAGCAAATGAAATTAATTTGCAAGTGAAAACACTGCAGTCTCCTGGGTGGCAAACCTGTAATACACTTTAAGTTATGATGCATGTTTTTCTGTGCATGAAAGAAGTTTCAGTCTTTGATCATTTTCTATTACTCTGCAGATAGATTGTGTTTTTAGGTTGGGCTCTATTAAAAGTATTTTAAAATGTACAGTATGAAGTATATCTACAGTGGAGTTTAAGTAGGAGTAACATTACATAAAAATACTTCACAGATTATCACAGTGGCAGGCAACTCACCAGAAACCAGTTTTGTACTTGTGTGTTTGCATGTTTATTGATTTATTATCTACATCTTTGATGGATTCAAGAGGAAATCCAATCCAATTCATGACGGCTGCTGAAAATCACTTGTATAGCAAATCAGAAGATGCCTTCAATGCAAAGTGGGGTGCAATATTTCAGGGAGTAGCCAGATAAATCCCAGAAGCTATGTTTCACAGACTGATGATATAATATTGAACCACTGGGTGGAACTTTTGAACATCCACGCTCATATTTTAGAAACGCTGCCCTAAAATGTCACAATCTAAAAGTATACCACTGATGCATATTACATGAAACTACACATACGCACACGCACCAGCTGCATTTTTATATTTGCAGGTAGAACTCAAAGATCAAAATTGGAAGATACTGATGGTTTAGAATGAGACAGACAAGTTTAAAAAGCAAAAAAAAAGCATCTAAAAGTTTCTGGAGGAGGGAGAGGAATGCCTCATATACAGTAAGTGCGTTATAGTCAAGAGTGACATGCACCTAATGTCTTTAACTCCCGCTGTCAGTGTGTTTGTGGCTAATACACTTAGACAGTGCACTGTGAAACAATCACTACCAAAACTGCATATGAAAGCACACACACACCACACACACACAAAATGTAATCACAGTGACAGATAGGCAGGATAAAACAAATCTCACACACACATTACAGGACACAAGTGTATATATGTTCACAAAAGGAAAAGCAGTCAGAGATTTGATCAGACTACACAAACACACATATACACAGGCACAGTGTATGTAACAGGCTGCCTGCTCTCAGCCAGAGCTCATCTCGCCCGAGCTGTTCGTTCACCTCTAAATGAGGGCTGTCAAGCGGAGCCATATAGTGACGCCTGCCACCTCTAATTGGCAGTGCATTAACAATCAAATCAGGCTAATTAACCAGAGCATGCCAATGAGGAATAACATTCCTACTGTGTGCAGTTGTGGCACATAATTACTCTGCTGCCACCACGCTCCTTTGCATGTTCTAATTTCTTAATGATAATAGAAGAAAATTAGAAGACTGCAAAGGTATGAGAAGAAGATATTCAATCCTAAAATATAAACAACACTAAAAACCAAGAAACCATGAAACCATGAAGAAATAATTTTAAAAAATGATCACATCTTATTTTTTCTCATGCAACACAGATGTAAACTTTTGGTGTGAATTTAGTCAACATTATGTTCTTTCAGAAAAATGAAAAATAGCCAGTTTTGTGAGTTTTGATTTTTGTTTTTTTATTTATCTTACCTTGATTTTTTTTTTTCTTTCCTTTCCTTTCCTTTCATGTGCCCCAGTCTCTTAGTCCTCACTTTTCTAATAAGAGGCAGCTGCTTCCTGTTTATTCCTTTGCCCAATTTTGCCCAACACGGGTTTTTGAATGAAACTTTTTCACCATTTTCTATCCCTGTATCTTTTTCCTCTATCCTTAAATGTGGATAGATGAATAAGATATGTCAAATGTCAAAATGGTTCAAAAAAATAATTAACAAACATGCAAAGTTTTTAAAAATGAAATCCTCTGAAGTTGCAATGAAAGAAATAATGAATCAATTTTTCAAATTAGGACAACAACTGTTATTACAGTATGTGATTATGTAAAAATATGTGTCAGTGCTCATTATCTTTATGACAAATCATGCACGGGTCATACAATAAAAAGACTGAGGCCTCTTCTTCACAGTTCTGCTTTAATTCCACCCACATCCAAAACATCAGCTAGTTTGGAGTGCCTTACATAACCTATTTCAAATCACTTGAAAGTAGCATTGATTGGGCACACTAGATAAAAAGTCCATCCTTAAACAGGCTCAGGGGAGCCGTGACATCGAGTTTGGAAAGAGGTAGCAGCCTGAAGACAGTTGAGCAGACAGCATAATGAATAATGAACAGAGAAAAGCTATTAGAATGAGTAACAGGATACACTACAGTCATTCTGTGTGTGTGTGTGTGTGTGTGTGTGTGTGTGTGTGTGTGTGTGTGTGAGAGATTCACATGTGAGTCCTTTGTAGTGAATGCCATCTGTACAGTGTGTGTGCGCGTGTGTGTGCGCGTGTGTACTTTATGCATTTGCGTACGAGTGCTTATGCGCTTCCATTTTCATGAGAACTATAAGATCTTATCAAGAGTCATTTTTTTGGCCAGTCATCATTTTGGTTTTTGTAACAGCCATTTCAAGGATTAAAGTAAAATTCCACCAAGTTCCGCAAACGACTTTCTAATTCTTGGCTCGGGTGTTACAAAAAGTTGTCCACTAATCACAGTCTGATACTCAGCTAGCACATGTGGTGAAGTATCCTTGGGCAAGACCTTTAACCTCGCAGTGGTTGCACACCAGTTTCATTTCCAATGGTATGTAAGTGTGAATGGGTAAATGAGAAACACGTGTTTGGGTGTCTTTGAGAAGTGTTTAATATGCTCTCAAGACACTAGAGTCAAGCAGAGATGAGAAACATAATAGAAAGATTTGATAATCTCACTTCTTTTCAGCTCAATATTTATTAATTTATTAACTTATTTCAGGCTTTAAAGACTCACTCATAATAAATTTTCCCAACTAACATTTTGTGTACAGTGTTCCCTGGAGAACCACTGCATCAAAGTTTTTCCATGTGCTGTAATGTTTTTCCCCTTTACTATAGTAATTAGGCTTGGATCAGGGACCTCACAAAAATAGAAATTCAAATGTGTGTCTGTGTGTGAGTGATAAAAAGAGAGAGAGCTGAAGTAATGTGTGCATTTTTACAGCCACATTTACAAGTGATGTAAATGTGGCTTTACATCCCTCACACCCCGATCTCACCACCAACATCACCTCCACATAGATTTACCCTGTGCCAGCATGCATTAGTTATACTAGCTTATTTTCACACACAACCACACACAATTTACGCGTGTGCGTAAATTCTTACTATAACATTTACAATTACACATAAGTGCGCGTGCTCACGGACACACAAACACACACAGGCACACACACAGGGCTCCATAGGGCTAAAAAAAGCTATGATGTTGACATTGTTGGCTGAATAATTTTTGACTTGCATTTTATTTGTATGTGGCCTGTACATTCTGAGAAGCTGCGTTTTTAAATGAGTAATTAGACAGCTGTAATGTAGCATTTTGTTTTATTTGTTTTGCTCTAACGTCTACTCGAGAAAGCGGCTGGGAGGGAAGGAAGGTTTTGGTCTGCATTTACTAACTGCTTAAGTAAGCAGTAAGTGAACAATTTTACTTTTAATCTGAATATTTGACATATTTAATGCCTGCAGTCAGTCTTTTCTTTCTTAGTTGTTTTTTGTGTCTCAGCTGGTACAGATGTTTGCGGCTCACTTTTGGGGGTTTCTGATCTGTAGCTTCACAGTTTTGGTTTGGTCTTAGCTCCTGCTTAATCCACAGCAGGCAGAAAAGTAGGTGAATTATAATGCATCCTTTTACAGCTAAAGAGCAAGATATATCCCTTGTGAGTTGATAGAGACCAAGAACAGAGCCAGAAGGAGGGGGAATAATGTACTTACATTCATCTGGAATGGAAAACAAATATAAATGAATGCTAAGGTTGCTCCATAACTGTGAGCTAATAGGTTTGTCATAATACGATAAAAAGCCATACATCAATGTTCACAGCCCCCCCGCCCAAAAAAATGTGTGGTTTAACTTGGGATTAAGGTTTGCATTTGACAAACAGACAGGCTCTTTTAGTTACATATTCAATGAAGAATAAATAAATAAGTAGAATATATATAAGGAAACTGATTATTCATTGTGCCTTTGAGTGATTTGCTGAAGAAAACTTTGTCAGAGACTTGAGAAGCTTGACTTATGTCTCTCTCTCTCACACACACACACACACACACACACACAGCCTACCTCTTGACACTGACACTAAATTCAATGACCTTTTATTTTTACGCCACATGTTTCATTTTAGTACTCAGAGTTGACAAATGCTGAATATGTGACGAGGCTATTATTAGTTGACTGTCAGCATAAACTGAACCTCATAACACACACTGTTCTATGAACCGAGGCTGCTTGACATAGCTCAAAGCATAGAAGATCATAATTGTTTATGTCATATTATGCAAACAGTGTGCCATTCTCAGAAAAGACTGACTAAATTGAGCTGTCAAAACATTTTCTAGACTGCCCAGCCATGCTTGCTATGATACGCCTTACAATCACAAGATCCATTTTTTGTGACAGTGCAGATATGAATGTTAGTGGAAGCAAACCTGACCTCGTAGTCTAACTGTCAGGGACGTGCGTTTCTTGATACAATATGTAAACCCTGTAGAACACAGTAGACACCAGGGTTTGGTAAAGATCACCAGTTCAGCATTCATTCATGCATTTAATGATTCTAGTACTCTTTACAGTCTGAAGTGTGTGGTAGTGTTAGGGAAAACCTATACAGCAACATGTGGCTAGCTTATGTAGGAATAGGAATGGTGAATTCCACACTTGAGCTTTGTTTTACATAATTTTACATACTTTTACATAATTCCTCACAGCTCTCTTTACATTTAATCCTCTACCAAGTTAAATTCATGAAGATACAGATCACTAAGAAAACAAAAAACTAGTAATCACCAACAGGTAATATATTCACCCAGTCATCCAACCCTTGATACTGTGAGAGAAAGACACATTTTTCGCTGTTCCCAGATAAAAGGCGGTAAGGATTGGTGGTTGCATTAACATGTATTAATGCACTGAAATTGTATGTTTTAACCAAAGTTATGCTTTACCTGTACTTCTTGTGTTCAACTGTGATTTTAAAAAAAATGGGTGCTGACCAACTGGCAGTTGGTGACTAGTTGAGAGTGGGAGGGTCTTGCAGGAAAAAGGTTAAAGGATGGCGAACCAATGTGGTACAACTACTGGAACAAAAAGCTTCACATTTTCATTTGCAAGCGGTAGACAAACAATTCAAAAACATTGCATGTTGCAACACAATCAGAATACTTTATTAATTCCTATGGAAACTGTACCACTTATTAGGGAAGCAGGAAAAAGTAGCTCAAGATATGCTCCACTTTTAGACTTTGACTCATCAGTTGAGGACTAATCCATGTGACTCTTTGGCCCTCGTTTACTAACAGTGTGTAAATCATGTGTATGACTTTTTCGCGCACAAAACAGTAAGTAAAGAAATAATTTAATCAATAAATCAATAAATCTTCAATGTGGATACTACTGCTGTGAAATATTTTTTTGTTGTTGTTGCTGTTTCTTCTTCTTTTGGGTCATTATTTACACAGATCATGTGCTTTTTGTCCTGTTTGGGGGGGGGTTGGAGGCTGTTAATTGTTTGCACAACAATTCAGAATGATTCTGAAGTGGCCAACATATTAACATATGCATGAAGGTATGAAAAAAAATGAGCCAGAGGGCAGGTTTCATAAATCTGATTATAATTTTGTGTATTCACTTGTTTTTTCCACTGGATAAAAATGTTTCCATGCACATATAGCCAAATAAGGGCTACTGGCCACAATTATACGAATCAAAATGCAATGATAATGGTTATTTTTATATAACTGCATGGGTTTTTTTTTTAAACATGAGTTAAACAACTTTAAAAAAATAACCATAATAAGTGGCACTATATTGGACAAGATAAATAAAGAATGGCCGTTTTGAGGGTTCTCTACATGTACAAGCTTGTGCACACACACAAAAATGCACAGCTTACCCTCTTTAATTTTCACATACTTGCCTGACATACAAATTGACAAATGTGTTTACCATCATTACCAAAGCTCGCCAGTGCTCGTCAGCACAATTAACGGCATGTGAGTAATCACAGCTCTTTGCCTCACCCAGCACCGCTGTGGGCGGAAAGAACACTGAACACAATTAACAACACCTAAATCCAATTAGCAAAGAATGAAAGATAACGCAACCTGATGGTGCTAGTTAACCACAGATGAGCTTACTGCTGAAGGCGCGCTGTAAAGAGCCCTGGTGATGACATTTTCTACATTTCATGTAGCAATACTTATACATGTAAGTTGGAAGATTGAACATTTGAGCTTTGATCAGTATTCATTAAGTAATTTTATTTTGACTGTAAACACTTTTGCATCATTTTACAATTGCAATAGGTATCTCACACAAATTTGCAGCACTGACACTATTTCACATAATTACAAGATTTCAGGTAAATCTGCGGTAAATCTCACCAACATTTGGAGTTGCTGATTTGCAGACACTGTTTTCACCTGTTGAAAGGTAAACTAGGTCTGATCTAGTGGCACTCTCAAAGTCAGAAGTCATATTTAATCCTTTGTCGTAGATTGTAGGCATTTCCCCTTCTGACTCCCAATAATAATCGCAATAATTGCACAAGACACAAAAATGGTATATAAAAGACCAGGAGACTAATCTAACAACTGGTAGAAAAAATGAATTACGGGATAAAAACATACAAGGATCTTGGATGACTAAATATGGATATGGAGAAAATAGTTTGAGATGTGACACGATGACACCAGTGGTGATTTGGTAGCTAGGTGGAGCTATGGTAGATTGCAGGAGTGTGGAAACCAGGGTGGGGGTGAGTGCAGATTATGGGAAAGAAAGTGACAAAGATCTGAAATGAGGAAAGAGATACTGTGAGGGAGGCTAACGAAGGACTAGGATAAGAATGGGAAGCAATTTAGCAGGAAAGGACAGGGGAAAAAAAGAGCAAGACGGGAGAAAATACAAAAGGAAAAGAGCAGAGCGGACCAATAAATGGTGGACAGGTAATTAGCTAGGAAGAGCAAAATTCAGTGATTCATCTGAAGACGAGGAGTGGTGTAAAAGGGATTGAAAAGAGTTTGTGTTAATGAGGTGCAGTCTGGAGCCAGCTCTTTTATAACCAACCATCTAGTGGACAGAGATGGTTCTTTTGAATAGTTAAACTTCACACTTGAAAGTTATAGTCGGTGAATTCTGTGCAGACTGTAGAATAAAAAATATTTGGCTGCAGTGCTCAAGCTTTCTCAATCTCAAGCTCTCTCTAACACACAGGCACACCACGCAGCGCATTAAGAGCTGATGTTTGTAATTAGACCCTTTTTGTGACAAAAGATTGTGCAAGTGTGTGTGACAGAAAGCGAGGGGGGACTTTCATTTTAGACAAATACAAAAATAAAAGTTTAATTGAAAGAAACAAATTTAAAAAAACTTGAATACATAGCTGTCTAGAAACAAAAATATGCTAGTCGAAGGGGCAGAATGGGCCATGTATTTACTAATACGTTGTTTTTTGATGGTTTTTTTTGTGGACACCAAGAGCTTTGAAACTTCAAATCAAGCTGACTCACATATAGCCCAAAAGTTACAAACCACTGCCTGTTAAATCAACAGGCAGACAGAACACCACAGATCAAACTTCATTTGAAGTTCTTTCTGGCAACCTGCTGTTTCAGTCCACTTTCAGACCTGCTTTGTTCTCTACTGAAACCTCCTTTAGAAAATATCTAATACTGTGGCCACTAAATGCTCCATCATGTTCTCTAGATAGTTTCTGATGTGAAATTGATGACCAACCTTTGACTTCACAGTGGGAATAAAGTTGATGAGAACAGGACTGCAAGAATCAGTAAGAGGTTCAAAGAGACTCTGGTAACCCTGTAGCAATTAGCCATAGAGCCCACAGCTGATATTGGCATCATAGCAGTCTTTATTAGAACCAGCAGTACAGCTAGTCACATAGTAATTTTAAAGCTTAATTAGTATTTGATTTGGTAGTTTGGCCCACACCTGGTGTGCTTGTATTAAAGCAGGGGTGTCGAACTCCAGGCCTCGAGGGCCAGTGTCCTGCAAGTTTTAAATATCACTCTGGGTCAACACACCTGAAACAAATGATTAGTTCATTACCAGGCTTCTGGAGAACTTCAAGACATGGTGAGGAGGTAATTTAGCCATTTAAATCAGCTGTATTGGATCAAGGAAACATCTAAAACCTGCAGGACACTGGGCTCGAGTCCTGGAGTTTGACACCTGTGTATTAAAGTGTTTGTAAGACCTCCACATTCCACAGCATATTGCAAAAGTTAACTTCAGAGAATTAAAAGAAAAAAAAAAAAAAAACTGTTACATTTCATGTATGTGGAGAAAAAAGTATATTAAAGTAGCCTTTAATCAGAACACCGATATCCACTAAACGATTCACATGTTAAAGATTTTAACTATACATGCAAATCAGTATTTTCCTTCCTTCCATTACCAACATGACCACTGAAGTCTTCCAGGTGATCTGTTGAGTCCTTCCAGGATCTCACCCAGAGACTCCAACCAAGGCATGTGATATGGTTAGGTGCTTATGCATACCCAATGGTCAGAGCCTTAACCCTTATGACTTCTGTGGAGAAAAGACCACAGATATCCAACCTCTCTGAGGGCACTTGTTTCCAGAACCTTTCCTTCACTCAGAGGAGGAGTTGAAGAGAACCAGTCTTCAATGTTGGATGGTCATCATATCAGCCCGGCTGCTCAAAAAAATGGATCTGACAGGAGAACTTCACTAAAAATTAGAAGAGGATTATTTGGCAAAGGGAGCACTATATATGGAGAGGAGCTAACAAACTTGCAAATAAGAGAAAGGTGAAAGCAAAGTACAGGTGCAGACAATCAACCACAGGTGAAAACAATTACTGCAGCCAATCCCACAGGAGGGAAACAAACAGGAAGCACAATTAAAACAAGACACTTGAGGAAAGCAAAGTAAAATTTGACACCAACACAAGAAGTGAATACAAGAAAGAGGGAAACACCAAGAAACCAGTGGGGATACTGGGGGAAAAAAAACAATCAAAAAACAAATTAAAAGTTATCAAAAGCACAAGAAACCAAATCATGGACAACACAGCTCCCAGTATTAAAGACAGAAACCCCACCACCTGTCATTATTCTGTGGGGGAGCTTAATTTGTGACCGGAAAGCTCCTACCTGAATTCTAGTGTGTGCTGTATGTTTATATAATATATAGTAGCAGTTAATTCAAGTGATTCCCTTATAATCAGTTCAAAACAACAGAACTAATGTTGTCAGTGGGTAAAATACTGCAGCTCTTAACTGCATGTGGTTGTTGTTTCTGACTCATTCTAAGCATTATACAGCTGGGGGATAAAGTAGCAGCAGCAGCCTGTCAAACACAGAAACAAACAGACACACAAATCGGCTTGTCCAACACGTCATGCCATGCTAGTTCTTCATCTTTCCATGCTCTCAAAGCATTGCTGTGGATCCTGCTGTGCTCACACAGAGTCTAATCTAATCCTTTTTACAGTCTGGATACAATATATCTCATGGTATATCTATAAAGAAATGCGTGGTGTGGGCACCGGAACGTCAACATGTAAACAGACCTGTTTCTCCTCTCTCAGCCCCAGGCTCTGCTGTCTAATCACATTTCCAGAGAAAAGAGGCTGGCACCGGAGGAGCATTTATCTGCAGCAGGTGTCTGATTAATGCTGCCGTCTGTTTCTTGTTGTTTTGGAGGAAAAGGATCTGTGAATATTTCAGACTTTGAAACCCAGAAATCAGGTAACACACCAGTAAACTTTGCACAACAGGCTTATTTTTGTTATATTGAGTCTTGCTGGAGTGTCTAATAGTTGTTTATGAGATAAGTTGGTATATTTTTATAGGCTTCATTATAGTATGACAACAAATTTTAAAGCAATTTCTGGCCAAACAAAATCCAAATGAGTTTTACTATTAAGTGAAGATTGAATAAAAACAACCGCATTGTTGCTGCCAGCGTTTCATGGTAATTAAACAACCCTCTCTAGTTCCTTTTTGTATTTTTGCTACTGGGCATGTACCAAGGTTACTCTTCTAGTTTTAAAGCTAACTATAGGTTTTATAGTTATGTTTATCCCAGGAACCCTTGTTGTTGTACAAACAATGACTGTTTTGTTCTGTCAGAAAATTTAAAGTTGTGTGCCAGGGTTTATAGCAATCCAAAATGCTCAAATAATGCCTGGCTCAGCAAAGCGTATGACTTTGACAGTCTCTTATCAAGTGTCAACATTGTTTGTTTTAGCCATAATCGATCCCTAACCTTTTCCACAGCAGATTATAATGCTCATCAGTTTTGTTTATGAACACAAGGACTAACATCCTGTTTAATCTTTTAGTGTATAAACTGCTTTTCATAAAATATATGGCTGTACTAAACAAATATTAGCTTAAATATAAACATAATAACAATTTTTTAAAAAAACAGTCACAGTGATTCCACAACTGCTGTAAACGTTACGCACAATTAGCAGAATGCTGACTAAGTAATTATTTCCATGCCATGAAGGTCATAAGACTAATCACATACAGAACATGTATTTATATGAGCTAGGAAAGCAGCTTCCAGCAGTCCAAAGGAAAAAAAGGAAAAGATGGCAGCAAATTGGAGAGACAACAAGCTGCAACACTGGGACTATATAATAATATTACTGAAGGAAAAACATGTGGGGGGGGAACAGGAGCTAACCAGAAGTATAAAATGAAAAAATAGTAAAGTAGTAAAAGGATATGGAAAGCACTAAAAACAAACTGGGAGTATCTGGGAGAGATCCTTGTCTAAAGAGTGTAACAGCGGGAATCTGATGGCACTGCATGTCTGTTATGTGATCTAATGGCCAGCTATAGTAACAGTGGGCGATAGAGGGAGGGGAGTCAGCTAGCAGATGTTAGCTAAATCTTGCCCAGATGGGACCCTACACTTTACCTCATCAGCAAAGCCCAGCATGGTGCCTGCTGGAAGATGGGGGAGATGAAGATAACGAGGGAATTAAGAAAGGAATAGGCGGGAAATGCAAGATCGTAAGCAAAAAGAAGTGGGGAAGAAAGATGGGGAAGAAGGGGAAAAGAAGAAGCAAAATGAATTAGAAGAAAAGTGAGTCAAGTGGTGTGTGTCTCTCTTCCTTGGTTAATGCCAAGTTTAAGAATCAGTCTTGCCAGACTCTCCTGCTGCTCAAGAGTCTCTCTTCAGTCTCTGTTAGAGATCTGGGGTCAATTCAGTTTTGATTCATTCAACAAAACCTCTCTTCTACAGAAAGTGAAGTGGTTATCTCTGAGCAGAAATAGGTGATATTACATACAACTTGCACTTGAATTCTGGGTGTGGATGATTTCAGACACTTGTAAATCAGTTCCTTTAAAAAAAGAAAATCACTGAAAGTTAGGTAAGGATTTTTCTTTTTTTAAATACCACTATAATCATAAATATTGCTAGTTGAGAAACGACTCAGCATGCCAAAAGAGTTGATTTAAGAAAAAAAAAAAAATCTTAGTGTACAGAAAGCACGTAGCATCAAGTGTCCATGAGCAGCAGAGCAAAACACATCAGTTTGGAAGAGGTCAAGTTCATCGACCAGCAGTCAACAAGAGACGTAGAACTCACAAATCAGTGTACTTTACTGATTTAAATCATGTCTGTTTTCAGTGGAAGACGTTTTATCCAGTTTTCTTGAAATACTAAACAGTTCCAGGAGATACACCAGTCAGTGAATGCATCATTGGTGAATACAGACAGTCAGTGCTACTGATGGCCTTTGGTTGGGATGTAAGTTCACTCTGTTCCCAGACTGCACTGCTAATTCAGCTTATTGAATGGTACACTAGTCTGCCTATCTGAGTATTGTCCCTTGGTTTTTTGTGGACTTTTAATATGCCTGGATGTGACAAACCTCCAATCGCAGGTGAGCAAGAAGCAATGAGGTGAATTCCAGTGCTAAAATCTAATGACTGGGTAAATACTGGTTCCATAAGATCAGCTGGATTTATAGATAAAAATTAGTTTTTACAATTCTAATCAAGAGATGACAAGAAAATAACGGAATTAAAACGCGTTAAAACTTCAGAACTGGGTCGAGTAATGACATCAACTCCATCTGCTATATGATAAGATATACTTAATTGCACAGAGGCAATGGATTGAAATAATCTGGTTAGTGTCAACTTTTTCTTGTGAGCTGAAATAAAGATAAAAAAGATAAAGATGTAGTCAGATCAGAAAAGTCTCTCAGGTAGAAATCTCATTAATAACTTACTGTCTGGATACACAGATTATCCAGTGTGTGGCTCACTACAGTATGTGTAAACATGTTCACTGCTCGCTGCTGCACATTACTTTGCACTGTACACTTGAGAAAAGCTGAAGTTTTTCAGGATTTAGAACGCCAACTCAAAAGTGTATTTATTTATGAATAAATGATTTATAAATAAATGATGTCTCAATGATTATTATTTATAATGCATGACGAGAGAACAGAATAGAAACTAGTATCTTTTATTAATGCATGTTGTGCATGCTTCCCCATTAAAAAGAGAATAGGAATGAGCTAATAAACAAAATATTTCGATAATCACTGAAGTCTGCCTCAATTTAAAATACAAAAATGGAAAAAGAAAACAGCTCCTTAGTAGCCAGTTTTAGTGGTTAATATATCACCAAACTGAAAAAAAACTAAAGTTTTTCTGCTTAACTGATCTACATTTTGACACACATCCTATGGAAAGTACAATATGAATGTGTGCAATATATACAAGTGCAAGATAAACAGGGTTTTTGATAAGCATTTTTTTACCAAATGGTTTAAAACAAAATATAAATATGCAAACCACCTATTCCCTGCCAACAATCTGCACACAATTCATAATTTATAATGCAGACACGCAAATGCTGTTTTGCTCAACTGCGTGTATTGTCTTTCATTTCCATTTCCTCTACAGTAACACACAGCAAAATGTTTGCTCTCAGAAATCCCTCTGCGATTGTTCTACAATCCCCAGCTAAATAAATAAATAAAGAAGATGCACAAGGAACTTTGTGTGTCTCTCTCACTTGGCGGAAAGGCAAGCACACAGCAAAACTGTCAAAGTCTGCTAGTTGACCTGTTATTTCCCCGGTTCTAAGTCAGTTTGTCTCAATAGTGGCAGGCAGTATGGCTCTCCACGAGTTTCAATATATTTAGTGACGTTTTCATTTAGTATGTATGTCTATGGTAAGACCAATGTTTGGCTTTCAGATCATGAATTTTAAATATGATACTGAACAGTCAGTAAAAAGCAACTGTATTTGATACAGAGGAGAATAAAGCATGTTGCCCACCCTAGTGAAACATATATTTATTACAGTATGTCAGCAATACTATTCATATCATCATCTGCCATTTACATCTTCAGTCCTGCTTTGTAATGTGCAGTAATCACTGTGCAAAAAGTCTTTTACACCCAAATGTCTACAGTAGTGTTGTTGTCTTCTTCAGTGGTTCCCAACCTTTGTGCCTGATGTCAGAAGCACTGTCAGTCTTATTTCGCTTAATTTGTTAGTTATTTATAACAAGGCCCGAACTGTGTTATTTTTAGAGTTTGGGCTCCTGCATGGATAAAACACCATGTTTAATAATCAAGGTAAAGAAATCCCAGAAAGTCATCTAAGTGACTAGAATAAGTCTAGATAAAACTTTCTGGGTCTTTAATGATATACATTATGAATATCTGCTGATATCTGCAGATATTCATAAGAACTCACTATGTGGTGGAGGAATGCTACTTGTTAACTATCCTTGGTTTAGAAAGGTAATGAGTAATGGTCCTCTTTATATAGTAAAGTTTATTTATTAGGCGCTTTTCATAGACAGGCAGTCACAAAGTGCTGTACACAAAGGTTAAAATAAACAGAGCGTTAAGTAGTAACAAAAGTAACAAAATAGACAATATACACAATGTAGAAGGTTAAATGTAAGTAAAAATGTAAAAAAAAAAAAAATTTGAATTACAAAATCACATAATTTTTACATTTAAAAAATGCATTTAAATAGCAAAAAACAAAGCAAAATAAATTTTAAAAAAATATCCAGGACGGTTTCTCAGTGTTCATTCAGTATTTAAGTACAAGTAAATACTAGTGTTGAAAAATACTCCACTAAAAGTACTGATTTAACTTCTTTACTTCAATAAACGTGCAAAAGTACCAGCTCTGAGATATACTCAAAGCAAGAAAGTAAAAAATATTCCTTTGGAGGATGTTACTACCAGATATGTTTGTGCAAAGCTAACTGAGCCTTGTGCTGTACTAATGTAATGATAAAATAATACTAATAAATGAGAATACAAACCTCACTTCAGTTTAAATTTCTAATAAATGCACTCAGCTTGAATCACTTAAGTAGAACATGAGCAGAGAAAAAAAATAGCTTTGTTTTCTGTTGCCTACATTGTAGACGGTCACTTTGCCTTTAAACAGAAAATGAGCACAGTCAGGGGTTAAAGTGGATTCAGCAGGCGGAGAAATCCTAAAATAGGCTGTAATGGCTCAGTGTGAGGAAGGGAATCACAATCTCTATTCAGAGCTCCAGTAGATTTTCTTAGTGTCCAGGCTGTGATCAGCTGACCTGCTGCTCTTTGTGGATGTACGCAACTTAATTCAACCAGATGTCAGCAGATGTTTCATGAGTTGTCCTGGCTGATTCCATCCTCTACACTGACAGTACACTGTTTATGCTGTCTTTATATCAGACACCATGCAGTTGGTATACAGGTGGAATTCAGTTAATGAATCTAACTATCAACAGCTTAACTTTAAATTCATCTCTGCTGCACTTGATGTAACCTAACTCTGATCATAAGCACAACAGCGACTGCTGTTGTATTTTAAATTCATCACATTACTGCAAGCTAACATGTTTATCCTACACTAACCTGGTGCAACCTTTAAATAACACAGTCAGTTTGTTTTTGGCATATTTGACAATATGAAAAAACATAATGTCACATGTGAAGACCCAACATCTGATTTAAAAACATGAGGACTTACATGTAAGCTTCCAGTTCTTTAAAAACCACTGAGCAGTCCTTACCTTTTAATCTAACCTCTCTTCTTCCGCTCCTGTACTGTCTTTCCTATCTTTCTCCATCTCTGAGTGAAGTTAGCTCTCTTTCTTTTTCTCTCCCTGTGAAATACAGCAGCTGGACCTTTAGCTAGCAACACACTGTGCGACAAACTGCACACAAACAGTTTGTGTGTTTGCTGATGTTTGTTGAACTGATAGAAACGCTGCATTTGAAATTACCTGCTAATAAAAAGCATTACTCCCTTTATGTTGTTCTCGCTCCTTTTTAGCGCTAGCTAGGTGCCGAAGTATGGCAAACACATCTTCACTCATCCTGGTGTTGTGCCTCCCCCCCCACCAGCCCACTTAACCCCTGACTATGGCACACAGTTTTGCCTCTCAAAGACTGGTTTTCACTTGTCACTGTTTAGGCTCACAGTTTGATGCTTGAAGGCTCACAGTGATGTGAAATAATACGTTAGCTCAAATGTGTTAAATCAAAAGTAATGACCCTTTTTTGAAAATGTAAGGAGTAAAAACTACAGATATTTGTTTAAAAATGTTGAAATTAAAAGTAAAAGGTTTTCAGAAAAATAAATACTCAAGTAGAATTTTCAGGTATCTGTACTTTATTTGAGTCCGATAATGAAGTATTTGTACTTCGTTACTCCCGACCTCTGGTGTCAACCTACACCTGTTTTCACACAGCAGCTTTGTAGATCATATTGCATCATTAGTAGCTGTATTGTGGGGAGCTATTAATGATGCAAATGTGTGTAATGATAACAGCTGAAACATATGTGCATTAAAATGAAAGTCACGAGTAAGAGAATTTTTGTTAGCATGCTGAAAGGCACCACACAAAGCTTTGCAACCTAAGTTGTTTTTTCTTTAATGTGCCATAACTATTACATCTGGTGGTCAAAGGTCAAAATAAATCCCCACTGTCTTTTTTTTTTATTTAATTTCAAATACACAAACCTTATTTACCTCAAGTCTCCTGCATAAGTAGAACGCTTTCATTTCTAAACTGTGAAAAAAGTCATTTTAATGCCCTTTGAGTTTCTGAGTCCCCCACCACAACATCCACCCTTCATTCCACCATATGCACACATAATTTCCTGGTCCATGAGTAACCCTGACAGACAACACTATATTCTTAATATTTTAAATTCGGCATACCACAAATCTTGTTTTTCTGAAGTTTCCAGTGGCCAACAGGGACCTATTACTTCACTTGTAGCCTACACAAATTTTTCAGTCGCTTTACATGAGTAGAGAGCATCAAGTGGGAGTCAAACTTTAGAATGACCTGCTCTGTTCTGAAGGTTTGGGCATTATGGGAGATTTTTCTTTTGCAGTATTAAAATGACTGTGATATGTGTCACAGATGGAAAAAAAACATGTATAATAATAACTTTGATCATGTTATTTGTCATTTGAATCTATTTGCTAAAAAAAAGCAAAAAAATGAGATTGCTTTGAAAAGGAAGATTTGGAAAACACAGGGTAATTGTATTGTTATTTTTCTCAAACACACATATCCAGATAATATTATCACTTAAAAAACACTTTTTCTTTATGGTGTTGCTGACTGTAGGTGACGATTTAAATTTTTATGTCGAAAAACTGGACAGCTTAACTGAAGCCAGACCGTACATTTACAACAACAAAAAACTGGGTCACACTGTATAACACTTTGTGTAAGTGGAATAACTTCATAAATCATGTAGATACTGTAGACTCAAGCCCCATTGTACAGATTTTTTTATGCTTTTCTTTTTTTTTGACAGACAGTAATTGTTTGAGTGTTCATGTGTGTCTGGAGGGAGTGTCTCTTGTCTCAACGACAGTGTCTGTGTTTTCTCTGTGTAAAGTTCACTTTTTTATGGCAAAACCTCATAAATAGCAATGATCGCAAGACTTTTAATTAAAATAATATATATATATATGTTTAGGATGTGTGAATGTTTTTTTTTTAATATTACTTTAATTCCATCATTGTGCACAGAAATAGAAAACTGCGGAATCTTCACATTGGGCTCCTATAGTGAACAAGTTTATTGTACGTGCAATTTTAGACAATAGGGGCTGATAAGAACGCACTGAACGCATGTCTCATCATAGTTTGTTATTTATGCTGTTGTGAACATCAATGCTGTTGTAAACAAACACAAAACCAGCTTTACTGTTTTGATCATGCTGTTAAATAATAAGCCATCAAAAGCTGATTAATCATAACCACTGTGAGGTTGCCAAACATCTACCACAAACCTCAGAGTTAATGCACCAAGAAATGCAGTCTCCTAAATACAGAGTAATGTTTTGACATCTTGGTGTTTGTGTGGATTAAACAATGAAAATTGAATTAGTTTTAAAGATTCTGGCTGTTGGAGTTTTATATAAATCTCCACTTGTTTCCTATCTTCTTGGTATGTTAACTAATGTGGGAATTTTAATGGCAACGGAAAAGTAGAAAGTAATGACAAAGGATTTATTTTTAAAACAATCGTGCATGCCTGTTAGCTGCTCCTACAAGCTTAAGAAATACCACAGACACTACAGAAAATAATTTTGTTTCATTAGACCACTATATTAGAAATATTTTAGAAATCAGTCCAAAACCTGTATAAAGCAAAAAATAAGCTTTTTAGCTGGCATACTGAACTCCATACTGAACTGAAAAGTCAGAAATTAATCAAACATAACATTCAACCAGTGAAACTATTTTTTTCTGTCCACGAATGCAAGTAACTGACTCTAATTTGATATTCTAATCAAAAAGATTTTAATGTTTTTTACAGTTTTTACAGTTTTTTTTTAACTGTTGGGTAGGTCCACTCATCACATGTTTACGTCAGGTATCAAAACACCAAGATGCTAGCAACTTAAATGTTGCTAAAGTTTCATAATGAAACCAAAAAACACTTCACTGTACAGGCGAGCAGGGATGTGATGGATGTCATCTCTGAGGACATGTCAATGACACCTTTATGAGTGCCCCAACCACATGTCTAATTATAAAGCCTTTATCCTCATATGACATCAGAGCAAATTCCTGAAGAGGAGGGGGGGAAGAAAAATAATTTAAACATGAATTCCAGGACTGCATGTGCAGAGGTTAAATCCCATCTATCTATTCTCCCTTTTATCTTTCAGACAGTCCTAGGGCTGAGCTGGATGAAGCGATGCACAAACAGAAGTCTGTGCAAGTGTGACATAACAAAAAGATTAAGATTACAATCATACTTCATCGCCTGGAGTTACAAGAAAATTCACAGACTGGGTTTCTCTCTAGTTTCTATGCATGAGAGACAAAAAAAGAAAAGAAAATGCAACCAACTTGTCAAGAGACACATTAGTAGTTGAAACATATTGCCAGTGAGCACTGATTTTCACTCAGCCTCACAGAAATTCTAAATACACACATCAACAGATTATATTTGCATTATAAAGGAGAAAGGATGCCTTTTATTTTAAATTATAATATTCACCTCATGTTTGATACCTTAAATTCACTGGAACTCATCTAATTTAACCATGCTACTCTGACAGCAGCTTCGAGCAGTGTAATTAAGTCTCTCCGTATGTCCATGCTGTGACTGGCAGATTGTTGACTGCTTAACAGTGCAGAGTCACAAGAAATGAGGCAAAATAGCATGAGACTGAGTTATTGATAGCAGTAATTATCTGAGATCAGTGCAAGATGTTTATGGTAATTCAAGCGATTTCAAAAATATCCTGGCAACCTTTTATGACAGCTCATTTAGGAAGAAGACTCCCTGTTTCAGGTGGATTGAAAATTCTGGACATACGGTAAAAACCTGCTTTGTTTAATTAGTGTCATCGGTAGTGACCTTGAGCTGAGCATTTTCCCCTTCTTAGCCAATCCTGATTCATATAGTACTGACTTGTCACTGACACACCTTAATACATTCTTGATTTATGATCCTTAGGGGTCATGGGAGTTGGGCAACCCGTTTGGGTTGAAGTTGGACTTAATACATATAGAGTCTGCTTGGCTTTAAGGTATATGAAGCTGGCCTTTTCATGGCTGAGTCAAAGCAGATGAACAGAAAGTCTTTATTATTTATAAGGTCCTATGTATTATTTATATATTTCCCATGTTTTCCTGTTTTAGCTTGAGACGTAATAGGACCTGAAACTTAATAGAAATAGACCTACCACTGATGAAAGAGTGCCACAGATGGTCCATTAAGCAGATGGTCCACTTTTACAGTGACTGAAAGGTCTTAAAGACAGCTTGTTTTCCCAAGTCTGCACTTCAGACCTCTCCTGTATAACTTCTATCTCAGGCATGCAGTAGGCTATAAGAGGGCTTCTTCTAATTCATGACGCATACAAGGTCCAAGAGTCACTTTAGCTCTCTCAAGACACACAAGCTATCTAATAAAAGCTGATACTTAAAAATGAAAGTTAATTTTTGCTATCAGGATAAATGGCAGCGCTGTTGGTCACTTATGAGAAAGTTATTACTCAGCAGTGACTTCTGAAAAGTCTTTGGTGGCCATTTTTATATCTCACTCATCAGGCCTCTGTTGTTTTTATGTGCCAATTCTTTGTCTTGAAATGTTATCAGTTTTCCTTAATGAGAGACAATGATGTATTTATATGAAGATGTATTTGCTTTCAGTACATGTTCTCTGATAACACACTGTGTGTTTTCCTTTCAGAAAGCCAATCTGCAAACATCAGGAAGAGATGAATTACCTAGGAAAGTCCGTACACTCACCTTGTTTCATCTGTACAGATCCAGTTAATTCTGCGGCAAGTGAATTTGGCTGAAGCCCAGATCATTATCTAAGTATCCACTGAGCTGTGTCACAGTCTTATTTAAACAAATGCCCCTTAGTGAACCTCTGGCTTTGGTCCAGTTCACTTGTCAGGAGTCAAACTTTACAAAGAGAAATCAGTTCAGCTGCTCTTTACGGGACGGCTGCATCAGTACTTTAACTCCGTTCCACAGATATTCCTTCCCATCACAGAAAATTCAGTGTGTATAATCAGAAACTCAATATTAAAAATGAAAAAAGACTTTTAACATGACACATTTATTGTACTATATGATATTTGTGAAGCCATTATTTGGAATTACATTGTAACTTCCTACATAAGAAAGTCATCTCCCAGTGATGAAAATGCAAATTGATAAAGGTAAACACAGATACAATACGAGCGGCAGTGTTTTTATCTGTGTTTCACACTTAAACAGACTGTGTACTGCATGAGCAAAACATCCAGCTTCAACATGTGGTGGCCCCCAGTGGCGGTGGGGCGTAAGTGAACTTTTAAAGGATTTCATTGCAGAATAAGCATCTTCTTTTTATTGATTTTGATGGCATTTTCTTCCAGTTTGCAACAGATTTTTGTGAAAATCAGAATCCAGCTTTACTTTATCGCTAGACTTAATCACTCTCCTTTTATCTGAACATTACAAGTAAAACGGATGAAGACCTCATGTGCTTTAATTCTTGATGTGATAAATTTGCAGCATGTGATATCCAAACACTAATTCCAGTCAAGGGTTATGGGACAAAAAGTCAGAATGCAGTGTTGTGAGTCTTTAAAGGGTGACAAGCATGAATAACATTTGTCCTTTCTCATAAATCATTTGCAAAACTGACTTTTGATAAGCATTTGGAGTGATCCAGCAATATTTACATCCATATTTACAAGCAAGCACTCTTGTGTATGATGGTGCATATCTTGGTAAATTATCGTCACCTGTAAATCACCGGAACAGTGTGACAGCACTGGCATGAATCTGTATTGCTCTGCACATGCACAAACCAAACACCTGTTAGGCTCCATTTATGAGATGGGTTCATTTACAGAAATGACACTGAGGAAGAAAGCATTTACAGAAGAGTAACATTTAGTTGGAGGCAGTGGTACAGTATTAGTGAATGTAAAACATGAGAAAACAACTTTCTACACAGTATCTCAGTGTCATGGTCCCTGGTTTTATTCCTTCAGGTTTTTATGTTTTTCAGTTTTTGATCATTGTAAAGGATTCTTATTTGGTTTATTTGTGGTGTTATAGGTTTTGATTTTATTGGTTGTTGAATTTTTACTTATTTTTCTTTTACCTGTTACTTTTACTTCCTGTCTCTGTCTTCTTCTGATTTCCTGATTGGTCTGACCTGTGTTAATTACTTAGACCTTAGTCTCACACCAAACCTCTGCACCTATTTGTCACTCAGCAGTCATGGCATAATAATAATAATGTATACTTTATTGATCCCCGTGGGGAAATTCCTCTCTGCATTTAACCCATTCACTCAATTAAGCAGTGGGCAGCCACCAGTGCAGCGCCCGGGGAGCAGTGTGTGGGGGCGGTACCTTGCTCAGGGGTACCTCAGGGTAGTCGTTCAGTGGATTCGAACCCCTGACCTTCCGATCGTGGGGCCAACACTTAATAGTCCTTTGATTTTCTTTTTCAAATTATCATGTTTACTTATGTGTTTGTGTGACTTTTGTGCTTTTTAACTGTCAATAAAGGCTCAATTTGATTTCCTCTTCTTTTTTTCATGTCTATATTTCAGTCCCCACTCCACCCTTAAATATGACACTGATATATTAACCAGCAATGTATTTTGCCTACTAAACAAAGCGATTCATCATATGACTCTGTATTCAACATAAGTTACTACCGTGATCTATCCAGATTAAAAGACAGCCACATCTGCGAAATGTACTACCTATATATGGTAGCAGGTAATAAGCCACAACATTAAACATAATATATACATTGTGATCATCAAACATAGAAGAATGCTGGGGCCACAATAAATAATTAATTACAGCATTATAATATGGTAATAGTATCCTAATATAGATTAGATTACAATAACAGGACCTTATTAGTATGAGGTTACTGCCACAAGTCAGAATATAAAAATTGTAACGCACATCTATAGCTTTCAGTGTAATATTACTCAGCTATAACCACTGTTTATACAAGATTACTTGGATATTAATTGGATATTAATTTGGCAATTAAGAGGTAATAACTTTGCTATTTCTGTGTTCTTACCTTCTTGTTTCCATCTTATTACCCCACTATCACCACAATGCTGCCATCCTGTCTGATTTTACATATCCAAATTAAATTGTGCAAAAATGTGACCAAGAAGTATGGAAACCAACAAATTGGTAAAATGACATGATTCACATCTTAATATGTTCACTGTAAAACAAAAAATAAGCTGCAATGTAATTTGGGGATGATTTGCATATTTCTCCTCATAAGAGCTTCTTTCATTAGCTGTGGTCTGAATAAAGCGCTTTGACAAATAAGGACCTCTGAGCAAAATCAATAACATTGGAACAATCCTATCTAACACCCTACTGACCTCGCCGACCTCTCAGCTACTTCAACGCTGTAGGGACCACTAAATAAAGCCCACAACATCAGATAACTTTTCCCTAATGTTCTCTTGATTTGTATTGGATCTTACAATGCACAATGGTACACTGTGTTGTTAAAGCATGCTGAATGTTAACCACACACTCACCAAATCCTCTTTCACCTCGAAAGTGACTCATTAACTTAGTATTGATTGGGCCCCGCTGAGGCGACTGTGGGCCATGTTCTGCTGTCAGAAATCAGCAAGATAGGAGAGAGGCAGAGTGAGGAGAGAGAGCGAGAGACGGATCCACAGGAAATTAAAGTCATACACCAAATGAGACAGATATGAAATTCAAAAAAGCAAAGACATCTACATGCATCCATAAGCAGCATGTGTGAGAGCTTATACTCTATTGTACACTCGATTATATAATTACACCAGGAAAGATAATTACAGTTTAGCATCGTTTATCTGGATATGGGCGTGGATACATGAATACAGCTACGTGGAAATGTGTTTAAAATGTCTATAAAATATGATTTTGATATATATTGTAACATAGAACCTTAACGTTATTTTATTTCTCTGGACTATTTGTACTTTGGAGGAGGACAACAGTGATATTTCTTGTTGCAGGACAGTGCCGGCGCAGAATTACAACTGACAGTTGATTCAGTTCTCATTTTTGACTATGTACATTACTGCTAAATTATATTAAGAAAAGAATTTAGTGAACATTAAAAACACATTCTTTGCACATTGTCGCTCATTAGTGTAGCGCCTGCTGTGACAGGCATGTTAGCATTAACAAAGGCAGATGTCAAAGTCACTGGAGGTTTATTTATAATAAATGAAGGAATCGCTCTTTCTATGTCTGTCTTTCATTTGCGTGTATGTGTGTGTGTTTTAAACTCGCAGAGCTTATTGTTTGGGACCCAAGTACTTGCAGTGTTAAACTCGCGGTTTATTATAAGGGATTTCTGTCTGTTGCTCATGACTCTGTAGGTGACAGCTGGTCACTAGTGGCTATTCCAGACTCGGTTTCGGTAGATACTAAACCTCTAGCACAGCTGAGATTAGTTTACCTTGATGCAAATCCACATTTGCATATCATCAGCAAGAACTTGCTAAACTTAATTCACATTCCAAGGTATTTGGCTGTCCTGCATAATGCTACCATCAGCCAATTTCAATTCAGATGTGAACTTTTGAGGAGTAAAAACATGAACATTACTTTTGCTTTCAAAAAGAAGAACATAATGGTGAAATGCAAACTGCGTCAAGGACAGAAACGAATGCATTCCACTGCCAACACAACATCCACTGTTTGAAGCATCTGCACAGGCAACACTGCTTACACAAAGCTAGCAAAGAACCCAGAGGGATGTTAAAGCTGAGTGTGTGCAGACCCCAGCCCAGGCAAGAAAGGTAGTGATGAGCAGTCGGGCTTGTAGCCTCCATTTCTAGCTGGGTTTTTTTTTTTTTTTTTAGCATTTTGGTTGTGAAGCAATTTGCAATATTTTTAATGAAAATGTTATAAAAGTATAATTTTACTCTACTCACTTTCCCTGTACACATTTATACAGTAGGATCACAGTGGCATCATTTTGAAGTCTCTTTGGGCTTTTTTTTGTGTTGGGGGCTTTGTGCTTATATTTATTCCTATATGTGTCCTCATTAGAATTAGAATCTACACCAGTGTGTGAGATGGTGGCCTGGGGTTTATATTGTTAACTGGTTATTATGTGACAGTGCACTTTATTACATGTTACAAAGTAATGAAAAGATTATGCAACATATTACTTTCTCCAGGGGAGTAAATTAGTAACATAGTGCATTACTTTAAAAGAAGTGTAATAAATTACATTTATTACACTTTTATGCACCTTTACACTAAATTTGTGACCCCACATTTACTGACTGTGGTATTTACCTTTTCTGATACTAACACACCTTCAACATTTACTAATTTTAATAACACAGAAAACATCAATTTCCTTCTCAGTAATCTCGCACTCATATCTAAAAACACACATCTTTTCATTGTCCCGTGTTTCCCATACTCTCTACCGCACAAAAAATAGCCATGCACTTGTTCTTGTGCTCCATCAGACGTTCATCACAATAGGAAAGACAAATTTGTCAGCTGGTTTGCTCCTCAGCTCCACCACGCACTTCATTATTGCAGCCTTTTGCTCAAGTGGCTTGGCAGACACTCTGGAATGGCTCCAGCCCTAAACCTCACTGGTCCAATCTCCCTGTGATTGGATAGGCTAAGGCTTATCTCCTCCCGGTCAATATCATATACCTGCCGGTGCTAAGCGATTGCCTTTCTCTCCATGTAGATGCTTGTCAAATTGAATGAGGGCCTGAGTATATTGATTGGGTGATAACAGAGGTGCCAACTGAGGGATTGGGTGAATTTCAGTTCACCTGTGTGCTCTTGGGTTAGCGCGGTGCTCAGTATTATAAGTTTGCCTGTTATTTTCTGTGATCGAGTGTTTTGTTTTGTTTTTTGCTTGTTTGTGTGTCTGTAATTGTGTGCAGATGTATCATTTTATGAATGCCATAATATTCAGGTTGTAATCTTTTTATCTTCTTTGCCTGAACGAGGTGTCGGTCGAGATGTGAGACAACAATCACCTTGTGCTTTTGAATAAAATATTGCAACATATCTAAAACAGTGGTGAGTGGTGGTAAAAATTTTGGGGTGGGCGATCATAACTCTGATTGCATATAACTGCCAGACAAGACAGGCTTTAAAAAAAAATCTATGTGTGTGGGACAGGGTGGGGTGCAACTGGATCAGGTGGGTCAAACATCTTACAGGTCATGAAAAAAACACAAATCTAAAAGAATCTAAAATATAAATTAAAAAAAAAATCTAAATCATCTAAAATCTTATGCTTTTTTTCTGTCAATTCAGCTGTTCTACTATGCTAAGCCTGCCAAAAAGGTGTAGCTTTTTGCTTCTTGTCCAACCAGCTTTCTATTCTCGTGTCTTTTGCACTTCTCTGGTAAGTGCATTAATTCCTGTATACCTGTGGGAGTCCACAATGTTTCGGTACTAGCACTTTGAAACAACAGACTGGAAAGCAAAAGAAGGCATTGCTCACCCCACATCCAGTTAGCCAACTTTGCTTGTCATATAATGTGCTGGAGAAGGTCCATGTGCATCAGGGGTGGACAACTCCAGGCCTCAAGGGCCGGTGTCCTGCAGGTTTTTGATATCACCCTGGGTCATCACACCTGAATCAAATGATTAGTTCATTACCAGGCCTCTGGAAAACTTCAAGACATGTTGGGGAGGTAATTTAGCCATTTAAATCAGCTGTGTTGGATCAAGAACACATGAAAACCTGCAGGACACCGGCCCTCGAGGCCTGGAGTTGGACACCCCTGGTGTACATGCTCTAACACGATCCGTGAACTGCTGCTGAATATTTATTTCTGAAGGATCGGGTCCAATCTTTTTAATTCATTTCTTTTCTTCAACCGATTGCTTAAAAATGAATGTTGCTGTAAATAAATAACTGAATTTAACTTTACTGTTTCAGCAGCACTTGAAATTGCCATCCTCTGTAAAGAGCTAGCTAACGACTGAGTGCCTGTACGTCTTCTTCAAGACAACAGTGCCTGTGCTGTGATGATGTGTGAATAACATTGAATTTTCCAATCAAATTCTTAAACAAGGCAGGTGATCCATGCCAATTGGTGAAGGGGCGAATTCCAAGCTCCAATTTAAACTCAGCTCTCTGGACTGAAAAACTTTCCATCTGTTCAAAGACTCCCATTTGGCCGACATCCGTACAAGGAAGTCAATACATTATTAAGTCATTTGCAAGAACTTAATGCATAATGTAATGAAGTTTGACCACAAAATGGATTCTGGCAGTCATCCATAGACAATATCACATGTTTTATGAGCAAACTGTAATTATTTTTAATTTGTAATTAATTGTTTGTTTCAAAGATTTTCTTCCTCACAATATTTTTATGGGTGCCACAGATCTACAGTGATTCTGTCATCTTCACACTCTTTTCCTAACAGATTTCATACCAGCAATACAAAGTTTGTAGCAAAATATTGAAGGCACTTTTAAAGCAGCATGAACTTCAAGCCCCAGCAGTCAGACAAGTACCTTTTAACAAAGAAGAATAAATCACACTTTATTACAACTTCAGTTGTAGGTGGGTTTAGCTATGATAACATGTTTTTCACCTGAATACCCACTGATTAAAATATAACGTAGTGGTATTACCACCACAGATTTTGATGGGAGAAAGCAGTTTTAATTCCTTTTCATTTAAAAATTTTTTGTATCAGTGAAAACATTTTATTTTATTGGAAGAAAATGACAGTGCAGTTATTAGTTGACGCACACGGGATATGCATCCAAAAATAACACAAGACAATAACGCTTACATACACAGAGCAGGAATTCGCTGCAGTCCTGGAAAAAGTAAGGATCCGTTCCCCTTCATAAAAAGCAAAGGAGTGTTATATGTCATGCTTGCTTATTTTTAATTTCATAGAAAAAGAAATATGTTTTAAATGCCACTTTTTAGTGTGCTTTATTATTTTTAGGACGTTTGGATACAATATCACCTCTCTGTTACTGACAAATTTTTAGTGCTTCCTTCCTACAGACTAGTGCATGCCAGATGCTTTCCTTCTATTGTTTTTAAATGAGTTCATGCATGTATACAGCAAAACAACTGCTCTGTTCCACTGACCTAAATAAAATTTAGTTTACTGTCAAATAGCTTTAACAGAGTCACTTTTACTTGCGTTCATTGGAATGCACGGCCAGACTGAAGGAGTAACTGAAGCTGCAGAGAACTGAATTTGAAATGATTTTGTCCTCGTGCAATATTAATTTCACCTACTAAATTTGAAAATAATGTCCCTCAAGTCCACTTGCAAAAACTCTAACCTGTTCAAATTACATTGCTCGTGAAATGCCACAGATGATGGATTGGACATTAATAATAAAGCTGCTCTTATTGGCCTTTTGGATATGTTACACAGTGTTGAGTGCAGGAAAACCCTGTAAAAAAGAAAAGAAAAAGATGACACACAGTGAACTCTAGAGTCTGATCATCTCTAGCCAGATGTACATTTAAATTAAGACTAAATTGAATGTAATCATTGTTAATATTTCCACAGCCCTTCTCTGTTTTTCCTCTAGGACAGGGGTGTCAAACTCATTTTACACGGCGGGCCACATACAGCCCACTTTGACAGTGAACCTCTGCTAGCATTGCTCATTTTAAATTGTTAGAAATAAATGTGAAAAATTACAGAAAAAGTTCTGGTGGCTCATTGCCTTTTTTTTTTTTAACAGTAGCAATAAAACTGAAATTCCTACAGTAAAAAGTGAAAAACAGAAACTTTTCTGTTTCTCACAAAGTTACAGAGGTTTTCTTAATAGCTGAGCATTTTACAATTTGGCATAATTTGGCACAATTTATGAAAGTTTAAATTTCAGTACTGAATAGCAGAAATTAGGCCTCTTGCCATAGGTCATTCTTTTTTGGGGGGGGGGGACAACACTGTACTCAACGGTAGAGTGGTGAGTAATAAGCCATCAATTTTTGATGAGAAACAAGTCTTGAAGCACTCTGAGAGACTGAGGCATGCAGGAGGTGCGATTTTATGGTGGTGGAAGCAACACAGCAAAGGTACAAAATTACAGCCTTTTCCATATGTCTTTTTTAGCTGCTGGTTCAGTGAATTTTGGTCGAGGGGGACAAAATTTGCAGTTTCGGACTCTGTGAGGTGTCGGTGCCAGAGGGAGAACGGAGGGATCCGCGCTATGCGTTTACATCTTTCAGTGGAATCCATTTACCTGCTCTTTAATCGTTTGCTGTTTTAGCTGTTTGGTCATTGCTGAAATGGTTTTTTGGGCTTTGGAAATGAAATTGCGACATTTCTGTGAATACCACACACGTCTATGCGTAAATAAAAGATCTGGTGTAACATCCCGTTAAACCAGATGTTCTCCCTTTCACCCCCAGTACAGGTGGCATTGGGATTCAACAGGTTCAACTATTTATTGCTTAATTACTTTGTGTTACTTTGTGTTACTAAGAAAAGCTGTAAAACTTGTGAAAATACACTTAAAAGTATTATATAGTTTTATAGATCCTGAACTCAGCTTTGCTGTCTCCAATATCATTGAAATGCAGTTGGATGCTACTCTTTTTTTTTTTTAATTCGTTAGTTTCTTTCCTGACATGCTTGCATTTAAATCCTAATTGTGATTGTGATCAAAAGAAAGTCCCACCCCTGTCTGCATGGATTCTCAGCAGGGCTGAAGTTTCAGCTCCGACGTACCGACGTGCCATTAATAACTGACATGGAATATCTCGCGGGCCGGATGTGTGACACCCCTGTTCTAGGACATCATGTGGCTTGAACCTTGAGACAGATCACTCAGCTAAAATATTGTAAAGGGTTGCTCTAAAAGAGAACACACCAAATTTAAAAAAAAAACAGATTATGAAGTTTTCATTAACTCCAGTAATATCTCAGACTGTGCCGTTTACATGCACAGAGTAAACTGTAAATTCAAAAAGAGGTTAGCGACCATTTTTAGTGTTTTCTGCCAGTGATAATCCCCAAGTGTACCATTTCAGCTAGTGAAGTGTTTTGCTATAGGAGTATATTTTTATGTGCAGCACACAAAGTAGGAAAATAGGAGCTATAAAGCCACCTTTTTTTGGCACTTAATACCTCTAAGCAGTTTTTAGCGGGAAGCCCTTCAACTCTCTCAATGTTGCAGGTCCACCAGACAGTCTGGGAAAAAGAAAATGTTAAATCCAAAGGCTGAAAATGTTGGAAGTTGCTGTCATCTCAGTAAGTTCCAAATGCAATAACTGAAAATGAGAAGAAAAAAAAACACACTGTTAGGTGTGATCAAAATGTTCTTGAAATCGGCTCATAAAGATAAAAGAAAAATATGAAAAAAAAAACCTAACTGATTTTCATCTTCTTGCACATCTTGAGATTTTTTTTTACATACTTCCTGAAAGTTTTGTTATGAACCCTTAGAATTGTATGCTTTGCATACAATGGTAAACGCAAACTTCAAACTTTTTTCAATTTTCAGTAGTTTTCTGTTAGGACAGGAGTTAGATCACAAAAGCACATCTCCCTACATGTTCTGCTCCACTCATGAGACTTGGCCTCCAAAGAGTTTTTTCTCTTCCCCTAATTGGGGAAAATTGAGTTTTCACCAATTTGGATATATACCAGTTCCTAGCTGCTAGAAGTGCTCACCTGCTTCTCCAGGGGCTACTATCCATGATGAATACGCCCCAATAACTCAAGCACAGCGTCACCAAGAGGTGGCGCTTTCTTTACAAAAACATTTCATTGTGAAGTTTTAGAGTGTTTTGTAAGAATGGCGTGCAGTGTGTCTCTATCGGTTTAAAGGAAACTGAATAAGTGGGAGGTCTAAAAAACACATCTACAGCAGATCAAAGGTATCTGAAATCACACAATTAAGAAATAGGAAAAATCCAGCAAAGACATCTGAAAAAAACAGTGAAGGGTCTGTCAAGGTTTGAGGCTCTATTTCCGCCACTGGTGTTGGGATTTTTCTTTTTCTTTTTTCTTTTTTCTTTTTTCTTTTTTGACAAAGCATATACTTTGGGCTGGATCGTGTTCCCTGAATCCTCCCTTAGTTATGCAGCAATAGACCCAGGCTGCTGGGGGCTTCACATGATGCACTGTTTCTTCTTCACTGACCTTTTTTTACTCACTATGTGTTTACAAACCACTCTGTATTTAATCATTAGTTATTATTCATCTTTGGCTCTCTTCCACAGCGTGTCTTTTGTCATGAACTGGATCTTGTCAAAAGTGAGGCAATCATGAATTCCTAAAAGTATGGTCAAATTTGGTCTACCATGCAATACCATCTGAAAAACCATATAACTGGCTAATTGTTTGAGCTGACCGAGCTAAACCTAAATAAACTAAGCAGACACATTCCTTAGATTATTCCTTCGATACAATCTTTTTGTTTTTGTTTTACCTGGCTCCCCAGAAAGGCTTAAAAAAAAGAATTTAAAAAAAGATTACATACTTTTTTCTTTTTTTTTTAAACTTCTGCTTGCTTTGAGTCTAGCTTTTGGGCCCTCATCTTCAAACCATGATAACTTTAATGATGAAAATGGTTAAAACATGGGCTGATGTGGCAGTTCCCTCTCACTACAGATTGATGCAGAATGAAAAATAGCCCCAGTATTATTAAGTCTTTCAGGAGCTTGTTTACGTCCTTTATAAAACTTTATATCTTTCAAATATAAAGCAGAAAAACACAAACTGCATTCCTCTTATGCTGAGCTATACTAAAAACACAAAGAATAAAATATCAGGGCAAACTGACAAACCGTGAATTTGTGTTCATTATTTAAACTATTCGTTATTAAAGGACAATTTTGATTGAGTTCTAATGTGATTTAATAGTGTAGTGGTTAATGAATTCACTTGGCCAGTGATTTGCTGGTTTGATTCAGAAATCCCTTTTGATGTTGCATCAGGAAAGGAGTTCCAGTGTAAAATTTTTGCCAAATCAAACATGTGGATCTAACGGCTGTGGCCACCCCTAGTGACAAGGGAACAGCAGGAAGTAGCTTTTTATTTAAATGATGTCTTGCCAGAGCAACCCAGACAACCCATAGATAACGTTCTAGCCTAATAATGCCTGAACCTGTTTTTAGGTCTCACTCTAGCACTCACTTTCCACTTGAGATGTCCTTGAGCAAGGCACTTCATATTGAATAAGTCCAGTACAGCTGCTTCTGCCAACTCTTTGAGACGTTGGTCAAATATTGTCCCAGGTGGGAAGGAATGAATCTAAAACAGGACAGAGATGAAAAGAGATGCATATTCAGCAAAACACTCTTGAAGATAAATAAAGGTTAAAGAAAAGAGTGCAGGGGCAGTTAAACACCTGAATTGGGTTAGCGTCCAATGGCTTCAAACTCGAGTCCATGTTACCTTTCAGAGTTGATAACGCAATTGATTCAGAGTTTGATGGTAAAGTAACTTCCTAAGCCTAAGCATATGGAAATTTGACATCAGTGCAGTCAAGGCCTTGCACTAGGAGTACTATTTAAAAGAGTGTTGTTTCAGTGTTGATTGATTCACAGGATGAATGAGGCATGACAGCATATGTACCTATAATTACCCGTCTGCAGCTTCCTCTTTGTGAAAACGTCAAAAAGACAAAAGTAAAAAGAGAATGTCTCTCACTGTCTGCTGTTTACATACAGTACATTACTGTAAGTCTCAGTATACAGACAGTACACTAAAAGACAGTATCATTTCAAAGAGACATTCAAAGAGTCTAATAATATCTGTGCCATTACTGAGTCAAAATATTGAAGAACATTATTTGCCTGTCAGGAAACTACGATTTCAGCATTGGTACATTGGCTTTTTATCACTATTCTAGAAGAGAAAACCAATAACACTCTTCCTCTGCAGTCCTATTATTCCTTGTTGCAAGTCAATTTAACTATAAATAAAAAGACCCCTTCTGTATCCTCATGTGGAGACAAAGCCTGATGTTAAAATGGTTGCATGAATGGTGAAGCTTTCATTTTATTTTCAGAGTTGTGTATAACATGTTTTTTTATCACTTAGTACTTGTAGTTAAAGGTTGAATTCATTGATTTTTCTGTCCTTGGAGTTATATTTGAAGCACTGAAATAATAAGAATTAGTCAAGTCTTGCCCTAAAGGCTCCCTTTATTTACTTTACAACTAGTCCGTTACCATTAAAGAGATTGTAAATAGGGGAAAGAAAGAGAGAAAGAAAGAAGAATGGCAACAACAAAAAAACTCTTCCCAGGGTTAAAGGTGAGGCACGAGCGTAAATGAGTGCACAGTGCTGAGGCAACTGGCTTAAAATGAGAAGAATGGGAAAAGAAAAGAAAAAAGGAGGTGAATCAATGTAACAAACAGGGTGAAGGAAGAAGCCATGAACTATTAATGAGAACCCATTTTGCCTGATGGGGGGGAAAGTCAGAATATAAAGGTCAGTGAATTGCCCGGCTGGGGTGGTTTGCTGCAGCAACACGCCAGTGCACTGATGAGCATTGTATGAGTGGGAACATTGAGCAGACTAGCCTGTGGGCATATCCAAGTTAGCACTGTGCAGAAATTATGGCTTAGAGAGGAGACACAGACTGGCGGGGAGGGATGGAAGTGAGCAAGGACATATGGGTCGATGCATCAGCAGACAGCTGAGCGTTTTGTGCTGCAGTCGGCCCTCTATTCAATGTAGTGATTGTCAGGTGAAGGTGCAAGGATCTACAGAAATGCTGAGGAGAGGAGGATTCTTCATCCTTAGGTTGTCATTGCATTTTGAAACCATTTTGAAATGTCATTTTCATCCAGTGTGACGAATGATTACTTTAAAGAAAGTTTTTTTCAAACAGAAATGACAATGTGAAATCATGACCGCACTATGAAGGGGATAATTGCAACTTTACTCATTTATAAAAAGATGTAAAAGAAGTTTATAGTGCATGTCACCTAGGTTTGCACAATGCTTTTGAATAAAAACTGCTCAAACCAAATCGAAAAAACTCACACTTTTCGTTGTCCTAGTGAACATAAGGGAACATTTGTCTGCCAAAGAGCTGATGGTGCTAAAGAAATAAATTACTTAGAGACTTAAGTTTGTTAAAAAGAGAATAACACCCAAGCGAAGTGTAAGAGAAGCTCTTTCAGTTTTTATTGTGTACTACTCTCTCTTGAATATATCTGATCTGTAATGTGATAAGTAATTGCAAGACTGTAGCTGTACAAGTTAGGCCATTTCAGGTAAATGACAAGTAGATGACCAGACAGTTCAACTGTAAAAAGTACAATAACTTTGGAAATAAAATAAAAAACCTTGGAAAGGGTAAAAAAAAAAGGTATTTAATTTGAGAGCAAAAACCTGCAATGTCAGAAGATCTAATAGAAAATCCTATTTTATAGACTTGAAGCATTTAAGAAAACTGTTTGTGAACATGTAAGTAGGGCTGCCACAAACGATTATTTTGATAGTCGACTAGTCACCGATTATTTTTGCGATTAGTCGACTAATCAGATCATGCATCCATTGGACGTAAAACGTACAGCTTATTCCACCAGAATGCATCTGCTCTTATATAACTATCATTAGCTTACAGCTTGAAGTGTTTAAGGTATGTGCTAACCAAAAATAAAGACAAGATGATAGTTTATTAAACTTTTGATGAAGTTTGCAGATTGTCTCAGCCGTCTGCTCTTTGCTCCCTATAAACAGGACACTGGAGTAAATTCTCGACCATCTCACACTTCTGTTTAATCAGTTTTCTGTTTGATGTTTATTCAGCTTTGTGAAAACTATAACTTTAATCTCAGCCAAACCAATTTACTCAGGAACAAATAAAACACTGAAAAAAGCCAAACAATAACAATAACAAGTTATCTAAGTGACTTATATATCATGTTAAACCTGAGTAGCGAAAGACCG
>VUQG01022035.1:15395-34882 GCA_015106755.1 Etia nguti | reverse complement strand
AATCGTGACTAGTCGACTAATTGTGGCAGCCCTACTACTAATACAGCAAAATTATAAGCTATCTTCTATATAGTCTGCTGAGTAGAAGTCAGTTAATTGATTGAAACTATCATCTGATAACTTGTTTTCTGCTTTTCAAATGACTTTATCAGCTAAAATTATGAACATCATCAGATTTGTTACAGCTAGCTGGCTGACCATGTCCTCCTTTAACTAAATCTAGTCTAAAAGAAATGCTAGTTTGCCTAATAATTTCACCAGTTAACTTTATTCATGATACTAACTTCTGTATAATGGCTAACAGGACTGATTGTAGGAATCAGTAAATCATGTTATGGAGGAAGGCAAAGTTGTATGACTAACATTACGTTCTAAACGCATCGTGAATATGTAGCGTATGTGTTCTTGCTTTATTATGTGTGTCACTTTTTCCATTATACTGAGATTCAGCTGTATAGTGTCTATGCTGCTCTACCCATTTGTCCAAAGCATGTCATACAGTACATCATAATCATGCACAACAGTCTTGTATACATCTTGCCACTGTGTGCAATCACAAGCTGTGTGTGTTGATAGTTTAGGATGTCATCCAGTTTGAAGTACCAGCCTCATATCTCATACCTGAAAATGTTACAGAGGGACTGGACTGAAACTTGCTTCTTCCTCTTCTGTCCCAGTTACCACTGTTGTCTGTCCATGTAACAATGGGTGTATCCCAGTTTCCCTCTATGTCTGTGTGTAGTCAACACGTTTGCATATCTGCTTTGGAAAAGAGCCAGTCCCATTCGGCCAGCATGGTCTACTGTTGGATACATCAACCTGTACAGGGTATAGGGTGGCTGTAGCTCAGGCGGTAGAGCAGGTCATCTACTGATCGGAAGGTTGGTGGTTCGATTCCTGGCTTCCCCTCTGCATGCCAAATATCCTTGGGCAAGATACTAACCCCAAATTGCTCTCCGATGCATCCATTGGAGTATGAATGTGTGTGAATGTACATTAGTTTGCACTTGAGTTTAGAAGTGCTTGTATGAGTGGGTATGAATGGGTGAATGCACAAGTTGTGTAAAGCGCTTTGAGTGCTCAGAAGAGTAGAAAAGCGCTATATAAGAACCAGTCCATTTACCATTTACAAAAAGTTCTGTTAATGTGAACCAGTAAGCTGATCACATTATAAATAGGCCATATTGTCAGTGTGGAATGTAGGGCCACCCCTAATCTATAAAAACCTGTTTTGTCAGTGGTATATCATAAAACAGTCAAGATATTTCACCTGCAAAGCGAAAGCAAAGTTCACATAGCATTTCATCGACTCAAAGTTTATCTCTATGCACAGTATGAGTCACACCTAATTATTCTCATCAGGAAACGGAGCAGCAATTAATCACCAAAAACTAAATAAATATACTAAACACCTTATGCTCTTTGACTGTGACTTTAGAAAGTGTGACTAATTATGTGGCAGTCACTAATCCAGACTGACAGACTAGCAGCTGACTTGTCCCTTTTATAAAATTTTTATTTATAAAAAATAAAAATCTGATTTTAGCATTTTGCAGCTTCATAGTCACAAAAAACAGTTGGATTACACGAATGAGTTCACCCACAGTACCGCCAGTAAAAATACAACATGTCCAGCTAAACTGGAACAGGTGAAGAAAAAAATGCATGCTGTGATGATATAGTTATATATTTTGGCAGAATCTCCAGAATAATGGTGCTAGCTTGACGTTGTCTTACAACACATTATTACTTTAACACTGGTAACACTGATTAATATCGATTATCAGCAGAAGCTGATCAGCACACTTGATCATCTGGGGGCAATCAGGTGAAAACTGGTCAATTCTGGTCACCAACAATCAGCTGATGTGATGTGTTTGTAAAAGGAATGGGTCATAATAACAAAACTTTTCCGTCTTTGCCATGCCATGTGGGAATATGTAACATTGCTTAAAAAATGCTAAAAAAAAAAAGTTATTTTTGATCATAAAGAAGCAGCTCTGACCAATTGCTGTGGCAAATGCCATTACTTTGTCTATCACTGTCACTGCTGTTCAAATAAAGCTATGTGAAATATTATTGTATCCCATATCTGAAAAGGAGTTAAGACAACCTACCAGCTGTTACTGAGCTGCTCATGTCAGTGTTTCTGATATGCAGTGGAACACAGCAGCAGCCACATTGATTGATTCTAGGCCCGGCACACCTTTTTGCTGGTAGAGATTAAAACCTTGAAAGCAGTTCAGCTACACAGTTCAGCTGTGTGTGTTTGTGTGTGTGTGTGTGTGTGTGTGTGTGTATATATAAAGAAGTTGGACAGCAAATAAATTAGCAGCTGCATAATTAACAGTGTGTGTTAGTAGATCATGCACTCAGTTTTGCACTAATTAATTCTCTTATGATCCACCGCAGTGATTTTTTGAAGCAGAAAAGACTGACACTCTCTCCAGGTTTAATCAAGAAATTAATCATGATGATTTCTTTCTGACCCAGTTAAAAATAAAAAAAATGAAAAATAATTTATATATATATTTTTTGGGTTAATGAGCCCTTGTTTTATCCATTGTTGTGCATCATAGCCCAGAAAGAACTGTTTCTGCACTGTTTGCAAACATTGTCACCACATGTGTAGGAGGTGAAAACTGTGATGTTCCGAAAGCTTAGATGGCCGTTATAACTTCAGATGGACAGTCATGTATATTTGAGGTGACACAAGGGGAAATAGGTGGCTTCCAAGAACACAAGAGATGGCATTGTGCTGAAAACATTTTAGCAAACTAACTGCACAAATGATTATTTTTAGACCCAGGAAATAAATGCTCATCTCCTCAGAGTCGAAGGAGAGATGTGACTTGATTGAAATGCTAAGCTGAAGCAGCTGTGTCCAATCTGATGGGCTTTGACTTTGGAGTGGAAGAGCTCCTATATAACCCTGAGTCTCAGGGTTATATTTTTACAATGTCAAACTGGTGAATTATCTGCCCGCGTTACAGTTTAGCATTTCTAAATGCTTTTTCCTGACATATTATAGATTGAGCTTTAACAACAACTCTGTCAAGATTTCCAGTTAGAATAGTAGTGATGCTGCTATGGAAGCAGCCGTTTCAACATGTTACTAGTGAATATAGTTGTAAACAACTAGTGTGGTTGATTATTGGTATAAGAAAATGAGAAGTAAAAGGGAAAAAAGGGAAGAATCTCATACACGTTGTTGCAAACCTGATAAAAAGCTGAAGTAGCTGCTTTATTTCACTTTCAAAGAATCTTCAAAGTTTTGTTTGGATTCCCATATGGAAAAGATATATGTAAATCTTATAAAGTTTGTATCTGTCTTGTGTGAAACTTGTATGAAAAGCATACAAGAGTGAAAACAGATATAAGATCCCTTGAAAAATTATATAAATGAAACTTAGATGTTTTGGATACTTACTAAAACAATATATGAAAGTAAGGAGAAAGTGGCCACTTTCATGAGTAAATCATATAAGCCTTATATGATTCACTATATGAAGTAAGCCAAATCTTATGCAAGTCTTTTATAAGTTTTTTCTATTTCTTTTCCATATGGGTTGTTTTGAGTTAATTTCACCATAGTTCTGTTCTAGTTCAAAGAAGTTGTAGCTAAGCTAAGCAACCTAGTGCTGTAAAATAGGTCTGCAGCTGTATTTTATTCACATTATTAAGACCATGATAGAAAAAACGCAGTATCAGATCATGTGAATGTTATCTTTAGAGCCACTCCAAACCCTTTAACTCAGCGGTCCCCAACCTTTTTTGCGCCACGGGCCGGTTCATGTCCGATAATATTTTCACGGACTGGCCTTTGAAGTGTCGCAGATAAATACAACAAAATAAAACCAGTACTGGTACCAAAAAAATATATATTTATTCATAACACACGGGAAAAGACCCAGGGAAACAGAGTTGACGATAAAAATGATTAAAAAAATAACAATAAAAACCCTGAAAACCATAAATTCCACACCCGAGCCTCAACTTTCACGGCCCGATACCAAACGACTCACGGACTGGTATCGGTCCGTGGCCCACTGCTTTAACTTAATCTGTAATATCACTTTGTAAAACAGAGTTAAGCTCAACTTCAGTGTTTTCACATGGGATTTTTGATTTTAAGAGTAGAAAAGGTGTGGAAAGCTACTCAAGCTGTTAGCTTTCTTAACAGCTTGTCAGACCACACATTAAGAAAAACATTTATCAGGGAAACATTTATCTTTGCTGGAATTAAAAGAATGAAGTTTAGTCTCTTGGGTGAATATGTGACTTCTCTTGCCAACATTTTCTGACGTAAGCAAGGACTGCTGTCAAATAAAAGAACACAGGGAAGTTGTTTTTTTTGACGGCTTTTTCCTGACGACTCTTCTAAACAAGTCGTACTTGTTCAGTCTAATTGCACTGTTATGAATTTTAACATGTTAACTGAGGCCTGTAGAGTCAGAGATGTGGCAGTTTTGACTTTTCTGGGATGTTTATTCTTGGAAAGATTGAATGTTTCATACTTGCGAACAGTAGAATGATAGACAAACAGCCACCCCTCCCTGAGCCTGGTTCTGCCAGAGGTTTCTTCCTGTTAAAAGGGAGTTTTTCCTTCCCACTGTTGCCAAAGTGCTTGCTCATAGGGGTTCATATGATTGTTGGGTTTTTCTCTGTATGTATTATTGTAGGGTCTACCTTACAATATAAAGCGCCTTGAGGCGACTGTTGTTGTAAATTTGGCGCTGTATAAATAAACTTGAATTGAATAGAACCCATCTCAGATTGATGAGCATGTGCTTCTCGAAGGTCATTGCTGATATCTTTCCTAGTTGGCATTGTGTTAGCACACACGTGAACGCTGCAGACTTGCAGACTGTCAAAACTACTTCTTTTTTTTACCTCTCAGTCGTAAAAGACTGATGAGGTATCGTTGTCACCCTGCCAGGCAGGCGGGCAGACAACATGGACACCCAAGTTTGTGAATGCGATAACTCGAGAATGAAGTCACGTAGGTGTTTCAAATTGATGCCATAGGTGTATCTACTAAAAATCTTAGAAAACTTTGAATCTCAGTGACCTTGACATCAGAAAATCTAGTTAATGTGCTAATGACTGTTTTTTTTTAGAAATGCTCACGCTTACTGATGATCAGTTAATGAAGTGTATTTGATTAGCAGCATAGACTGCTACTTACTACTACTTTTAATTCCTGTGGAAGCAGTAAGGGTGGATTTAAGACAAAATGCCTTCTTTGGCATTTCGTCTTAATTTTTGTGGTGTAATATGTCATGTATCATTGTTCATATGAAGTTGTATTTACTTCATTTTAAGACCTGCTTGGGACTAGATAATTTTTTTTAAAATTATGTTGTGTTAAGTAAACTTAAGTGAAACAGGGTCTACTTTTTACCATGACTGTTTTACTTTTGCACCATTAGTTCCTATTTTAAAGTCCTTCCTGTTCTACTCTTTTACCTCTCTGAAACCTTTCTGACCCCATTTCCCACTTCTCTTTAGTTTTTTAATGGCCTCTGAGCATGATGCCATGAAATGAGAGTAGACAATGAAACGGGCACAGTGTATGTAGCCTCTTTTAATTAAAGAGATTAGCATTGAAACAACATAGTTTCACTTGTGTCAGCTGCTTCCTAATCCTTTACAACTCTTAGTAGAATTCCTGTACTGAACAGCAATTCCAACTACACATGCTTGTTTCTGTCCTTTGTAATAATCAGTGTAAATTAGGTGCTGACAGTTTCGATAGGCATTTCTAACATTCATCCTGGATTAGAGCTCTCCTCAATGCACACCTGTTCTGGCCTGCTTTGTGTGCCACCACGCTGGATCATCACAGAGCTCCACATTTTAGTGTTTCCATTTTGTCTGTTTGTTTGGATGCACCTCTGTTTGTCCTCTCCATTCCCTGTTGATGCACCAAAATGCACTTACACGCCTCAGTTAATTAATTATTCACCATCTCTCTTTTGCTATCCCACGTCCTCCTCCATCTGAGCTTTTGTTTGTTTTTGTAATCCTTAATTTTAATTTCTTGTGATTACACTGAAAACAGTGCTTGTTTTATATGCCTACCATCCATAACGTCTGCCTGCTTCCCCCCATCAGCCTGTACAAACAAAGCTACTGTAGTTCTGGTCTGTCTGATAGCTCAAGGTGAGAATGGCGCAGACGCAGTTCGTGTGAACTTTGTCTGTGAGCCGCTGAGAAACAAATCGCTGTTTTTCTTAGGATGCTGATTTTTGTTGTGTAAACTACATACAGATGATGCATCAGAATTGGTGTTTAGTCAGTTTGCTCCCTGTTGATTTCCTCTGTTTGAATCTGGAGGAGTGCTCAAAATATCCATGCATATTTTGATGTTGATTTTTTTTTTCTCTCACAACCTTTTTCATGCTTACACTTTTTCTGACACTTGGGTTGGTGGGATCTCTCACACACTCCTCCCCAGAGAATGTGAGGACTAGCTGTTATACACCGCTGTAAGTGTGTATATGTGTAACCTGTAGCGGGAGAAAGAGCAGGCAGCTTTGTGTCTGCGAGTACTACACAGCCTCTTTCTGTATAGGCCCCAAGGGAGTGAGAGAAAGAGCAGGAGGGATGGGACAAGACAGCAATTTGTAGGGAAGATAAGTGCTGGTTAGAGCAACACATATACAAGTTCAAGAGGTCGGATGTTTTTTTTTCTTATGCTGTAATCCCAGTGGACTGTGTGTTCTTTGTAAGATATGGTGTTGCAGGCACATTCTTCAAATACATGAATGCTTACCGTAGGTTTTGGGCATGTTATGCAGTTTTAATGGGCCTTACACAGCGAGCACTTTTGAACGTTAAAACCGTTTTCTTTACTTAGTGTTTAAGTAATTATGTATAAAAATCTAAAGATGATTGTATGAGATAATTTGAATGCAACTCTTGGTCAAGACAAATGCACTTACATACAGAACAGGTCTCTAAAACGAAAATATTGCCTTGATACTTGAAAAATTAAATCTGTTATGCTAGTTTTCAATTCGATATTCTTGGACCTTCTTAGAGTATCTTTGAATCATTCACAGTTCAGAACATGGAGAATCATAACCTCAAGTACAAGATCAACTTGAACTCCCTTCTTGCTCCTTTTAACCAAGTATCTTCAGATTGATTGCCCTTCATGAATATAAACCTGTTTGAAATTTGCCATGGTTAATATGAGCATCCATGATTGGAACAGTATATATTTGAAAGAAAATAAAGTTTAATATGATAGATTCATTCACAAAAATAACCCACTAGATGTGGCAGAGCACCACTCAGTGTAGGGTTTATGCCACAGCTGCCACAGTACTGGTAACCATCAAACTGTTACTATCCAGGAATCTTCAGATTGACTGTTTTACAATAATTTTACAATAATAAAACATAATAGAACATATTATTGTTGACATTGTTCATTGTTTTGGGTTAGGATGAAAAATGTAGTTATTTACTTACATTCCACAGCAGAAAAATGAGTTTTAGTGTTCGAATGTTATGCTTGATTAATTTCTGATGTGTTCTGGCTGCTTATAAAACAAACAAAACATTTTTCTACTGTTGGATGGGTTTTTAAACCAGTGTGTGTGCATGAACTGTTAGTACTTTGTAATGCACCGTTGCTGTCAGTGTGCTGCCTCTTTCTCCCCTGCTGCAGCTTCAGCTGCGGCTGGATGTGGTCTTCAGGGAGCCTGGCTAGCTCTGACTAATCCCCAGAATGACAGGAAGCAGAGTACTGATGTGCCCAGCTTGTTAGCCTGTAGCCTCCACCGCCATGGTCTATTCATTCTTTGCTGCAAATACACTTGAGGATTTGATAAAGTTGGGAAAATGATTTTAGTGAAGTCTGAATGAGATGAAGTGTGCTGGCTGGGTTGCACAGTTTAGTCTGTGTGTATTACAGAGTGTGTGTGTGTGTGTGTGTGTGTATGTCATCAGCCTTATGTCAGCAAAGAACGAGTTTGTTTTCTTCTGTGACCTCTCTTTATTTTTTCTCTTGTAACTAAAATCCTACAACTGCCCCAGAGTTGTCCCTTGTTGTGAGTCAAGGATCTAAAAGTTCAGGTCATGTTATGCTCGCTACTTGTACTCAGTTTGTGTTCTGTCATTCTTCTCCAACTACAACATTGCTGCTGTTTCTCTGAGCATTATTTCCACAGCTTTCTTTTCTTAGTTTCCATGGTGTTTTTGTTCTTTTCCCAAAAAATCAGACACTCAGACTGCTGTTGGAAGCCCAATCTCTGAAGTGGTGTTGGTGGTGGTGTTTTTTCTTTCTTCCCTCTCCATAGAATGCTCTCTTTTTTCCTGTGCTCTGTAACACCAGCACCATGGTTCTACAAATGAGCAGCTCAGTTCAGAGTTATAAAGAGCGTTCATACAGGAAGTTTCTGTTGTCACCAGAAACTTAGTAAGTCAATGACATCAAGCAAGTTCAAGGGATGATGGTTGAACTAACTACTGGCAAGGTGATGGCAGTGGGTCCTGAGTTCAATTTTTCCTCATCTTTGATGCAAATGAATGAAGCAACTAATGATAAAACAAGGGATACCATGAAGTGATATGAGGGGAGGTTGTGAATACATTAGAGGGTTACCTTGCTAACTGGAGCCAGAAATAAGCACTAGAGACCAACACCTAGCTACAAAGTGATGCTTAATGAGTGAATTGGTAAGAGTCACAGATGTACTCTGAGCCAGTTTATCAGGAAGTGTGCTGGTAGTCTGAAGGTGCTACACAGCATTGCAAACTCACGTCTACATCTTGCAACTATGTACTGTCATCAGGAAGCAGAATGAAGAATGTGGGCTACTGTTGTCCATGTGCTGTTGATAGTCCACAGAGGAGACAAAATTAGAAGGAGAATTTCTTTTTAATAAAGTGAATGTTAAAAACAATGAAACTGTTAAGTGCATTGTCTTTGCTTCTTCCTCTTTGTGGTGAACTTCACGGTTGCTTTCTTTCCTGTTTCAGCTAACTCTTCACTAGTCTGCTTTCTGCCTGTGCACAGCATTGCCACGGTGAGGCATTTGGACAGCATACAGATGTGTCTATACATCCTGTACAAAGGTTGAATTCCCAGAATCGCTTTCTCTGTTTAGCTAAAAAGCTTGCTAAGGGACACCAATGTGGGGTCCCTACTTTTCTTTTCTTGTGTCAGTTATTTTATTTAGCAGTCCTTTGAGTTTCCGTCTTCGAAGCCTGAGTTTCTGAAACATCAGAGGAAGCTCAGAGCCTTGCCAGGTGTTGTCCAGGTCAGAAATTAGTCTGTTTCTGTAGAGCTTGAAGACAGCCGTCTGGTGTTCTACACCAGTGCAGACGTTGTGCTGAACATTATTAGACATCGCCCTAAAATGTGTGCGGGAATTTCCTTGTATTATAAGGGTTGGATTTGTAGGAGTCTATTAAATTATGCACAGTACCCACAATCCCACACTGAAATTCAAGCCCTCTGTATTAATGTTAGTCATCTCACTAGATTGCAAATCCCACCTAATCCTGTTAAATTGCAATCTCAGCTTTCAAGAGTGTCATTTGTGTGGAATTTAAGCTGCCAGCTGACCAGCTGTAGTTTGACATACCTAGCTCATTCAAAGCAAATCTCAAACACAGTCTGTCACTCTGCATCATCTGCCCTGCCTCTCCACACAGTGCATCACGTTACTGACGCAGGTTAAACTGCACTGAGAAAACCAGTGCTTTCCAGCACAAACCTGAAGTGTCCAGCCACAGTGCTGCTGGCACTTCCACAAAACTTCTTGTAACAACAAATAAATAAATCTAAAACAAACTTAAGGAAAAACACCACCAAAATTGAGTGGTGTGGCATTCTTAACACTACACAAAACATAACACTTGTTCTAATAGGTAACCTCGCACCGGCACAAGTGACAGGTGGAGATCAGCACGCACATTGATAAACCTTCACAACAGGGACCTAGCTAGTGAGTCACTAAAGGTTGGGCCAAGAAAGGGCTGGAGATGGCTGCACAGGAGCCAGACCTTCCAAAACAGAGCAAAGGGTGCTCCCACTGTGGGTGTATCGTGTAAATGTACCTAGGGGGTTCACTCAGAGAAAGTCTGTGTGGGAAACTGTAGGTGTTACAATTTGAAACTGTTAATATCCAACTAGTCAGAGACCACTTAAAGTGATACTTTAACAGGATTTGATTTAAGTGTGTTTTCCCCTCTCTCCTTTTGTCATTTTCCTCAGTCTGATAGACCGCATGCTTCAGAGGGATCCCAAACAACGAGCCTCCCTGGAGGAGATTGAGAGCCATGCCTGGCTGCAGGGGGTGGACCCATCCCCAGCCACCAAGTATAGCACTCCCCTGGTCTCTCACAAAAACCTGTCGGAGGAGGAACATAACAGCATCATCCAGCGCATGGTGCTCGGAGACATTGCAGATCGGGAGACCATAGTCGAGTAAGTTGTGCTTCAGCTTTTTCTCTGGTGTTCACAGTGAACCCTCAACATGTCCAGGTTGATGTAATCACATTTTGATAGGGTTTTCTGTACTCTTAGTGATCACTCAGAGCACTTAAAGCTTCAAGTCATTGGAGTCAACTTTGATGATTTTGTAGATGGGGGAGCTGTTTGCCTTTTTAGAACCTCTTTTTATAAAATGCAGTTCAGTGAAGCCATAAATGTTTTGGCTGCAGTTAATTTTAAAAGTAGGTGATTAAGGGGAAATTGTCTCTCACTTCAAAACGGATATCATTTTCAAACTCATTAGGAAGCCTTTCTTGAGACAGCATTCATCAGACAAACACATCATCAGTGCCAATTGATGCTTCTTTTTTTTTGAGGAGGGGGTCAATGAACAGATTAGCCTATGACTTTTACTCAAACTAAAAACTTTAATAAAAACTACACCAACGGCACTAAGCAGTCACAACATTTCTGCCATTGTGAAATGGGAAACGACCTGTTTCACTTTACTGTACAATTGTACAAGGAGCCAAATAACACAGCACGCATCAGCACAAAGCCCAGAGCATCCTGACAGATGTTTAACTCAAAGAAGCATCAGCTCTTTACCTTCCAGCCCTCAGAGAAGCCTGGTGTGTGCTTACATGCTGAGAAGCAGAACGTAAGAGGAATTAAACAGAACAGCTGTTGATTTCAGAGTCAGGATTTCAAGTTCATACTTGTTTCTGACAGACTTGCAGTTCACTGCTACCTTCTGCTGTGAAAATATTACCTGTGGTGTGATAAAGTAAAGAAGAATGTTTCTGTATGTGTTTGGATGCTAGCCTTTGAAGAGAAAGAAGCATTGAGAGGTTTTTTGTGTTTTTGTTGATTTAAAGTTGTATATAAGTGAAAGCCTTGCCAGTAGAGTTCCACACAGTTATGATGAAGCTTATCAGCAACGGTTAGGTGTCTAAGTATGTGGGGACGTTCCAAAACATGCAAATGGACTGGCATATTTATAAGACTTTTCTAGACTAATCGACATGTCCAAGCATTTTAGACCACAAGTCACATTTATTCATGCATGCACAAAATGTTTTATTCTATATTTCACACCCACAGTCACTTTAGTACCAGTTAACCAACTCCATGTCTTTGCACTGTGGGAGGAAACTGGAATATCTGGAAGGAGCCCACGCAGGCACAGAGATATGTGTAAACACCACATAAAAATAACCCAGCACGAGTCAAACCCCCACCATGCTGCTGCAGTTGCATCAACCAGTAGTAAAGAGGGTTGCAGCTCTATCATGGTAACAAACTAGGAGCAAGCAGTGTTTGTGTATCTACTGTCACTGCCAGAAGAGGGAGACGGCAGGGTTGCACAGCAGCTTTTAAGTAAAAGTACTAATACAACACTGAGTAAAAATATCAACGACATCTACTTGAGCAAAGTAACTGTGCATGTGTTTCTCAGAATTGGTCTGTGTAACAGATGCAGTGAGCATACAGTTAATACAGTGTTAATTCATGCTGGTGCTAGTTTTAATGGCTTTCTACTATTTAAAGTTGAGCCCTGAGCATTACAAGCGTTAGCGGCAAGGAAACAAAGATTATATTTTGGTTGTACCCAAATGTAACATCAGTGTTGACTTTTCTTTATGCCAGGGGTGGGGAACTCCAGGCCTCAAGGGCCGGTGTCCTGCAGGTTTTAGATATCACCCTGGGTCAACACACCTGTATCAAATGATTAGTTTATTACCAGGCCTCTGGAGAACTACAAGACATGTTGAGGAGGTAATTTAGCCATTTGAATCAGTTGTGTTGGCTCAAGGACACATCTAAAACCTGCAGGACACCGGCCCTCGAGGCCTGGAGTTCCCCCACTTCTGCTCTATGCAATACTGAGTTATTGAAGCACTGTCAGATCAAGTTCTTTGTTTCTATGAAAGCTGCAAATATTTTCTGTTTTTGTAGGGAGCATTGTTTTCTGATGGATGTGTTGTGTCAGAGTGTGTGATGTTGTGTTACTGCAATTAGGCTTTAATCCACACCCTCCATTCTCCTCTTTTGTGAGTTGAAGTTTGTATGCTTCTAAATCTACATACACAGCGAAAGCAACGTGGCGATCAGGCAGAAAGTGAATGACATTCCATGAGTGCAAGGGACTACGGGCGAAATGACCACAGGCAACATGAAGTGGGTGGGACCTGAGATAAATTTGAAAGTGAAGAATACTGTTGACTGACATCATTTAGAGAGTCACCTAGGCAACCGGAGCATGGAATGTCGACAAGCGACCAGCCATTAGCTTCAAAGTGATGTGTGTCAAACAAATGGCTTCTAATGTGGAATGCAGCTTTAACAAATGTGTTCATTCAGTAACAGCCATGAGAACAACATTTTAATGAACTGTAATACACTCGATTAAAAAAAAGTAGAGGTAGCACATTTATTAACAGAAATACCCAGAGAAAATTACAATTTATTTATTTAATTTTTTTTTTTTTTTTTACAAATTAATGCTACAGTTAATGTAGTGTTATCAGTCTGCTTTAACACTGATAGTGAGGTGCAGACAGATATTGGCTTAGGTGCATTTTTGCAAACTGAGTAATGAGAGATGCTGTATTTGCAGTGTACTGCAAGTCTACAGTGTAGGCAAAGCTATAGCATAAGCCTAGATTTTAAGCCAAACTCTGGTTGTGCACAGTCCCAGAAATGAAACTATAAATCACAACAATGCAGACCTTAGCGGGTGTGATAGCTCTGTTTGATAGTAATATGTACTGTATACTGATTAGCACCATGAGAAAACGTAAGGTAAAAGTGTATATTTATGTCTAGCTTGTTCAACAAGCTTATGCAAAGCTAGTATTCTGATTGTGTAGACATGGGCTCTTTTTCTCATTTTAACCACAGTTCTAAAGACTTCTCAGTAAAAAGGATTGGTTGTTTAAGATTTATTGGTTCCAAGTCCAACACGTACATGAACTTAGTTTTTGTGGTGATCTGTAGACAAAGCTAGACAGGGAGAGACACTGTACAACCTGTACCAGCAAAAGCACTGAATCACACTCCATGTCATTCACACACAGCAAAGAGTGATCTGGCTTACAGTGATCCACATCAATGAACAAAGTAGACTGATATCTGCTGAATATGTAAAATAGTTCTGACATATATGTACTTCTTTATTTCTTTATTAAACATTTTCCTGTTGTTTTGAGCTGCTTTGTGTAAAATTAAAAATAGTATATAATAATATAATTCTTTAGGAGTTGACCAAATGAAGGGAAGCTCTTACTGTGAAACGGCAGTCTCACTGGCTAATGGTGTCTCAGTGACATGTTGTTAGCAGATGCACTGCACTATGTTTCAGAAGCAACTCTATGTGCTGTGTCCCTTTTCAAAAACCACACACCCATCAACTGCGCTGCGCACAGTATATGAGGAAGGGAAGAAGTGAGACACAGGAAAGTGATAGTGTACCAACAGGTTTCAAAGACCCTTTGTAGATTAAATGGCCCAGTTATGAAATTATGCAAGGGGCAGAACAAAACCAATTCTATACTCTTATGTCATAGACGCGCACCCTGTGTATTCCCGGGATTACTCTGACAACATTGCCTGTTTTATTGTCTGGTTGTGAATCTTAAAGATGGTTCTGCTGTCAGAGGTGCAATGTAAATGTAGAGAACTTATTCCTCTAAGCCAGTGTCATCGTCAAACTCATTTTACATTGAGGGCCACACACAGTGCACCTTTTAATTAAGTGGGCCGGATGAGTGAAACTCCTCTTTCTGTCAGCGTAAGGACGTTCAATTACACATTTAATACCTAAAATATATATGTGCCATAATCATCTGTGTGGTGTCTGTGGAAAATGCAGCACTGTCGGAGGACTTTGTGATCTTTACAGCGCATTTGTCGAGTTCACTGTCTGAAGATGATGGCCCCTGTGTGTCACAACTCCCCAGAAAAGGGAAAAACTGGATTTTCTTTTTTGAAATTGCACTTATGTTTCTCAGTATATCTCAGGCTTTTTGTAAATGGATCACCTGTAACTTCTGTTATCTGGTAAATGCTTAGAGAAGCATGTTTCACTTGGTCTTTTTGTTTCAGCTTTCAGAAAACTTTTGCTAATGCCCAAGTGAATATTTTCAGAATGCACTTATACTTCCTTACACTTTACACATGCAAGCAAAACTATTTTCAGTGGGTTTTTAAAAAATATATATACATTGTTATGTGGTGGTTTTACTGGTTCGACTTGCTTGAGATGAAGTTAGAATGTATGTAGCCCAAGAGCTAACATGAGTTCTCAACTCTGTCCCTTTTTTTAAGATCCAACATGCTTTCTACTTTATATGGTCCTAAAGTGTGATTTTTTGTTTCAGAGCCCTAGAGACCAACAAATACAACCACATCACAGCTACATACTACCTACTAGCAGAAAGAATCCTGAGGGAGAAGCAGGAGAAGGAGGTGCAGACCCGCTCCTCGAGTCCCAGCAACATCAAGGCACACTTCAGGTAAAGAGCAGCAAAAAACTCACAAAAAACACTCCTAAAGCAAGGAAATGACCCTTCTCATGCCTGCACAAAAATTCTGATATTTTAGCAAAATAGTCGAGAGCGTGAGTAACAAAATATCACTGCTTGTGGTCATAATGAGTGTCTGAGTCATGGTATAAGCCCAGAAGAGGGTACTGACCTATTTCTCTCAGCTGCCTCACACTGCAACCTGTCTGACTCCACTTTGCAGCGCTCAGCCACAATTACTTAAGACTAGGTAGATCTCTAAAGGTTTCATTTCCATTTCTGGGTTCACTGAGCCTCCACCTGCTGGGCTCAGGGGAGACGGTGCAGAGGAGATGGTCTGAGTCATTAGCGTATTCTTCACAACCTTTTAAAGCTCACCCTTTGTCTTGATTTTTCCATTACTGCAATTTTTTCTAATTCTAAAGTGAAAAATGAGAGCAAAGCTCCCGTCCAGCCAGCTGTCATATCACTAAAAACTGAGAACATATCCTGGTTCATCCTTTAGCTCTCCCAAGTATTTCCTCTTTGTTGCCTTGCCAACATTGTTCCTTTGGTTATAAAAGGAAGAGAGACAAAGGAGGGGAACAAATAAGGAAGAGAAGAGTGAGGAGGCTTCAGCGGGACTGCTGTGGTTGTAAAACTCCCTGCACATTCCCCTCTCCAGTTTTGTGAGTCTGTGAAATGCTTTAGGTTTAACACTCATTGCTACCTACACAGAACCAAAGAAAAAATTCAGTTAGTAGCAAGACAAGGTTTGTGTCATTGTGTAGATTTGGGAACAACAGGTATTTAAGGGCTCACGGCTGAATAAGGTCAGATACATGACATAAACAGCAGCTTGGATCATCACATTTTCAGTGCTGTGTACGTAGCAACAGCAAACTGGCTGAATACTGAGCTGATGATGATCTCTAGGCCTGCATGGTTGGTACCTGTATCAGTGTGTGAAATCAGGATGCCATTATCCTCTGCTAGAAAAACTGAGAGGTCAAATCTTTATCAGCTCCTCCATTTGACTGTGACTCCATTTAACTCATCTCCTTGTGCTACTGATCCGTAGCCTGATGTACACAAAGCAGGGACTAATATGTTTTTAAGGAGGGCTCAGGCTAAAAGTTTTTTAGCTTTCTGGAACTAGATGGAAACTACTGTTATTGTTACTGGCGTTTACCCTTCTTAGGTGTATTCACCTCTACATGGTTGCCTGTGCTTGTATTAATGGGACATGCTTCCTGTGCAAATGGAATTTCAAGTAAGCAGAAGCGGAGCGACTTCTCTTGTGGGATTAATTGTTTATGAACACATAAGTGTGCCCTTGGGGATTGCTCTGCCTCGCTTTTTGTTTCACCTCCTTCATGTGAGCACTAACCTCCCAGGAGTGGGTTCATCAGGCTGTTTTTCTTCAAATAAAGCTGTTAGTTCAAAGGTAACAGGTTTAATGTACAGCTGTGCATATTCTGAGGTGACATAACAACACTCTGAATGTCTCCATGTCAGTATCATTTTGGGCCATTATATAAGATGACACTGATATATGTAATATTTGCTTACTCAGAATCATTACACAAATACAAAAAAAACTTTCAAAAATGTTATTTATTTTCTAGGAAAGTAAATATAACACCCAAGTAGCATTTATGATAAAGTCCTGGATGTTTAGAAAGTTTTGCTCTCGTGGTGCCCTCCGGTGATGCAGCTGATAATTCTGCAGCATAACACTAACCCCAAACATACACCCTATCGTTAAAGGTTAGGTTCAGCCAGAAGGAGAACCAGTGACCAGTTTAACAAATATATTTTAACGCTGGTTTAAAAGATACTGATTCATGATTTAATGCACGTTTAACAGTCTAACAAAAATAGCTACTTATTTCTAGCATAAAAAGTAAACTACTAAACTCGAGTTTTGCTGTGCCTGCCAAATATGATCAATGTCTTACACAGTTTGACCTCTACTGTGCACATTATCTCTGTGCTGCATTTTTTTTATGCAAAACTGTTTGTCATTTAATGCAGATACAGTATGCCAGCCTAGTGTAAATACATTAACTGCTAAAGGCCTATAAAATAGGGTCTGGGCTTTGCCATTGACAAAGTCAGCATGTTTTCAGTATATTTAAAATAAAGAGATTGTTTAGATAGTGCTAAATAAATAAAATACTAGAATGTCGTTCACCGAAACTGAGATAAAAACTTACTGACAGTAGCACACGTGGTAGAGATGTCCAGTTCAATGACTCCAGTCATGAGTGGACAGGCCTAACTTTAGGCAAGTTCTAAAATCGTTTATCCATTGACCGTTATTTTGTAAGGAGTGAAATAAACTAGACACAAATTCCTTATGTGTACCAGGCTGTGCGCATGTCTGTAACATGGAGTCTAGCTCACTTTTGGACCCAGTCTCAAGTGGCCATTAAAAGAATTGCAGTTGTTAGAAGTTTGATCATGTTTTTCTTGAGTCCTCCAACTTGATGTAAATGCTACACTAAATGACTCGTCTACACCCTTAAACAGTTTTAGTTCATATCAAGAAGGAGGCACACACATCCTATCTCTCACTTATCAAAGTGGTTTTCTGCCAGAGACATAGAAGTGATCCAAGTCCTGTACGCTTGTTTGTGAAGAAGAATTGAGCTGTGGGTGATGTGCAGATGATGTAAAAACACAGATTTGAAATCACACTATTAATAGAAACACTTTATACAACACAAAACTGTACAACAGATTGCATACTGAATAATGACTGTTCTTTGATTTGAAACACTTTTTTAAAATATATATGGTGTTACTCAGATAACGTGAGCTTTAGTTACAAATGTATTATTGCCAAAATCTGTCTTAATTTACTAAGAATATTCAGATTTTCACAGGCTGACATTCACAGGTCTTTCTGCCCTGCATCACTGACTAATCTGCTTTTACAAGCTCCTTTTATCAGTGCGTTATTCATTATGCCACTGAATAGAGAGGCTGTGGTTTAGCTAACAATGAAAACAGATAGTGGCAGCTCTATTAGAGGATGGTAAAATAAATAAAGCACAATAATGACAGGTAATCGGATTTGTCGACCTGACTTGAAAAGAAGAGCCACGATTTCCATAAAACATTTTCCAAAATGAGTTAGCAGTCATACATTTATCCACACACAAAAGCTAATTTCAGCCTCGCTTTCTATTTAAAAACCTTTATTTATCGATCCTTAACTTTTTTTGGGGGGGGGGCTGCTTATTTTGAATAATTCTTTTGATATAGTCAGTCTACTTGTTCTAGACTCCAGGAAAGTAATCCCACTTTGTGTTTGTATGCACGCTCAGCCATAACACAAAAAGTAGAGCCACATCCAAATGTTTACCAAATCAGATGCTGCCATATAACTGAGTGTAGCTTTAATAAATATAGCTGCTATACAGTCAGACCAAAATAAAGTTGACCAGTCAGTTAATCAATAAAGAATTTAATGCTCTCTTCAGCCAAACTGTACTTAAGGTCACATTTGTTGTTTTACGGTCAATAACCTATGAATTGTGATGGATCGTGAACCAGATTGATGATCTAGTCTGGCGGCTACAAACACTGATGAACATTTTGATCAAAACATTGGACACTGTTTATAGTTAAAGTTATAAAGATGCTCATAGCTCCAAACCCTACGTCCTCACTGTTATTTGCCTACAGTTGGATACTGCTGGAAGTGATTGCACTGGATACAGAAAGCACCCTGTGTCAAATGTCTCCAGTTAAAATCTCTTCCCACTTATATACTGTAATGATCTTATTCATGCAGTATATCATTTTGAAGTCATGAGGTGTAATCCCTGTGATGTCCCTGTCTTCTCTAAGTGTCTATATTTGAGTAATCTATTCTGTATAAATAACTATCCAAGTCACTTGAGGAGAGTATAAATTGACTTTAAACTCTTTTGAAGATCAAAGAAAACTTATCAACTGATGACACAGTCCTCTTTCTTATCTCTACAGGCAGTCCTGGCCCACCAGAGTGGATATGCACCAGGATATTGAGGATAGTTTAGCAGCTTCATCCATCTCTCACGCAGGAGGCCCTCAGTCCCCTGCTCGCAGTGCAGAAAACCTGCTCAATGGACATCGCTCTAAAGCCATGATGGAGCTGGGCAGACGGGAAGAGAGCACGGTGACTGACTCTCCGGGGTCGGCACAGGTACAGTCATCATCATCACTATCATCAGTGTCACATGAAGCTTTTTTAATACATGAAATGCAGTTCTAGTAGGACCATCTGAGAGTAAATAGGATTGTTATTGCCTCTGTAGTAATTTGTTTTATTTTATTTATTTGTGTGTGTGTGTGTGGGTGGGGGGGGGGTCTTTTCTGGGACCTCAAACTTTACATATGGGTATATATGTAAAGCCTAAAGGCAGGGAGAGGGGCAGTGAGTCTTTTTTTTAGAACAGAGCACACTTCGCAGCTACTGTCTAACTTTCAGTTGTAAATGGTGCAGCTGATCATAGTTTAGTTTCCTCCTCCAAAGA